>CAJNSZ010000516.1:59223-78158 GCA_905329745.1 Rotaria sp. Silwood2
ATGTATTTGAAATGTGAACATCCCTCTCTCCTTGGTAAAAAAATGAGCCCGTTTGGTCGAGTTGTAATGAAGATATTCAACTTTTTCTTTGTGGAGTTACTTACTGGACACCCTATATAGTTGCCCTTGTTGTTTTGAAAATGAACAAAATTTCGAGCAATCAATTTTCAGTCGTTCGAAAATTGGTCTCAAAGAATTTTGCTTTTTTTGAAAATAGTTAGAATAAGATTTACTATGCAAATAGTAGAGCTTTTCACGCTGCGTCTACTGGTATATGTTTTTTCTCTTTAAGTAAAATATACAAAATGGCAAAAAGATGAAATAAGAAAAAGCGAATTCATCTTCAACAAAAATTTTCGAAACAACAAAGACAACTAGAAAATAAATGATCCTATGTAAACTGTAGAGCTCTTGACACTACACCTTTTGGTATATTTTGTTTCTTTAATAGAATCTATTTAGTGATTAAAAAATGAATAGTAAAGTGCGGCCATACATTTTTGATCATCCACAATACTTCAAAAGCGAACAATTTTGACAAATCCAATAAACTTCATTCCCCGTCATAATGATGAAAAATCACATCTTACAAATTTGACTTAGCAAAAACCTCAACAATTCAAAATATAAAGCATGAGATGGAACAATTGCTAGAAGATAAATGAACACTATGGAAAATCATATTCATATTATTATTGATCATGTTAAGTATCTTTGCCGTAGAATAAATTAAATGTTAAACAAAAGGAAATTTGTAGATCTTATCTTCCAACGCAATACATTATACACATATTTATTCAGAGAAGATAATTTTATTTCATCTATTGCTACATGTCACACATAATCATTTTTCTTTCTTTTTCTTTAATTGAATATTTTTCTTTTTTCATCTTTCATATATTTAAGGAAAACATACTTCTGCATGTGGAATATATTCTTGTAAAGATTTTTTTTTTTTGAGGAAATTCTGTGTTACTTGTTGTAAAGATGCACATTTTATATGAAGACTATAACATTATTTGGCAAACATGCTTTAGTATCAAATAGAAATTCTTCTATATAATCATCGTCAACACTGACGATAAAAAGTTGACTAAGAATATATATTTAGTAAGAGATAAATTCATGATTATCATTGTTTGATTCATCTGCATATATAATTCTTGCACATATGGAAACGATTGAACAATTTGAAGAAAAAATTCATGTTCAAAAGAATATTCATTACATAATAAAACCATACGAATATGTTTATACGTATAATCCACCTGGAAAAATATTTGTAATATCACACTGTAATATGACATAAAACATAGATATGAGTAAATATGATATCGAGTTTGTTTTGCCTCCGGAAAGTAATTAACATAAGTAAGAATTTCATTATTTGTAAAGTTAATAAATGTGCGTTGAATATATTCTCTTGACGGCGAATTCATTTCATTACGAATATCTATCAATAAACTAATAGAAAATGTGAATTGATGTAAGTGTAATATACGATTAATAATGTGTCCGTTTATATGGTTTTCATCAATAAATCTCTCATGACCATAGACCATTAAATATAAACCAAGCACTTCTACATTTGACTTTCGATATAGGAATGGTAGAATTGTTTCATTATAATGTATCGTTTACAAATAAAGATAATTTTTTTATTTGACAATCTCGAGTTATTTCTTGAAAAACTAATCGAATTTTTAAATTTTCGTTGACAATTAGTATTAATCAAATCAACATAGACCGTATGAAGTTGATTAAAACGACCATCGAGAAGACAAAGATAATCTTCGAAACAATCTACTCTGATATTTAATATAAAAACGCTTGAAGAATAAGGGTGTGGGTGGGTCTGGGATTGGATTTAAGAAAATAGTAGATTCACAACAACACCCACATCCACACCCACACACACTCATACACACCCACACTCACACCCTACATATTTTCATCAATCAGTTAATAATGTATTATAAGAGACAATCAAATCAATATATTTATTATCAAAACATCGGAAAAGAATACATCCACTTTCAATAATATCTTTGTTCATGTCATGAACATCAGTATTAAAATTACATTCAGTAGACTTGACGATGTATGAATGAATTCTGGTAGTGTGTTATTGTTTCTTTAAAGGTTTGAAACAGATATGGCATATTGGGTCTCATTAATTTCCCACTTTTTTGAATTGATACCTAAAAGAAATGTTGCAGTTTAGGAGTAGAAATTCAGACCCCCATCCCACAAACGTGATAAACATCTTAACAACGCCTGTCCTTTATGGCAGATATATTAGTATTGTTGTTACTTCTTCTCATAAACCATGATAATCATACTCGCAAGACTGAAGTCGTCTGCGAGATCAGCATGAAATTATCCTTTGTTCTTCTTTCAAAATGACTGTAATATATAACGACTATCATGGTCTATCATCGATATACATTAACAGTACGTAGTAGTGGTTGACAAAACAAAATCTATGTCAGCAGGTCCATTGTGTCTCACGCATTAATCTTGTGAGAATGGCGTTAGTAGACTTCGTTTTATAATCGAAGAAAATAAACGAATATTATTGAGATTGACAAATTTCAAATGAGAAATTTTTCTGATACATAGAAAAAAAATTAGTTTTGTACTTATTTTAATAAACGATTCATAAGAGTGATTAATTGAATTGTTAGTAATAAGTAAAAATTACAACAAATTTAATTCAAAATATAGAGAAAGATCCAAACGGCAATAGTCTTCTACTATATCATATAAATTAACTGAATCATTAGTGTTTATGAGTTAAATGTTAAATAAGAAATGAAAATATATTGATATCTAAAAAAATTTTTATATGTACACTTAGTCGATTTTATTAGAATAGTTTTTTTTGTGAGTTTTTTCATTATAACATATTGATTTCTCGTTTGAAATGAATATTATCATGAATTGAATCTATTCTTTCTGATGTATAGTAGTAGAAATCAATAAATTCCAAAATTCATGATCAACCATTTCTAAAAGATAAAATCAACATGAAACGTATTGATTATTTACCAATTCGTAAAATAATATGATTTTTAATCATTAAATCAACTAAAATTTGGCATTTCTTATTCCATATCTGTTCATGAATGTCATTACTAGGATAGATATCAAGAGTTACTTTTTTCAAATTTGGTAATGATTGAATAAATATCATCCATTCTCGATGGTTTAAATAGTTTAAATTTTGTACTGAAGTACGACATATAAAATTAAGGTCTTGTAAATAAGGTGTTACACATAACATAAAATTTGTAAATTGTACAAAAGAAACATTAACTTTATTAATATTTAAAGTAAAACTAGAAATAGGAACTGTACAATATATATTATTGGTATTTTTTGTAGAAGAAAAATTTATTTGATTAGCTATTATATGTAAGGATTGTAAATACGGTAAACATTGTAATAAAATAATAAATCGATCGATAAAAAAATTTTCATATATTCTAATTAGTTTTAAATTTTTAATTGAACTTTTTGATGAAAATCTTAATTGAATTGGAGACATACTTATTCCTAAACAAAGACGACATGTTCGTAAATTTGATAGAGATAGAATCATTTCAAGTAGTTGATGCAACAATATTTTATCACCAGATACGATTGAACTAATATTTATATATCGAAGATGAGTAGAATTTTTTTGAAATAGACTAAGGAAATCTTTCGTAATATGCAAACGATGAAGAAAAAGTGTAGTAAGACGAGGAAAATATAATGATTTTGCATTACTGATAAGATCAACCTAAATATTATTAAATATTTTAAAGACAAAGAGCGCCTGTCAAAACAAACTGCGAGTTCTTCCAGACTCAGTTCCAGGTGTAGGAATTTAGCTTCTGACAGGTCCGCGATTTCCTAACACTCATTCTAAGCTGCACTTTTTTGTATTTAACCGAAAAATAACAGTTTTTGTGGATACGGACACTCATAGTTACCTTGGCATTTAATTGTTAAAGATCTCTTATAATTAAAAAAATCAAAGTAATTATAGAGGTCCATGGAGTAGACCTAGTCGGATTCATCTTGTATCCTCGAGAGACTATTCGATCCCGATGAGAAAATTTCATTGAGAGTATTACAGGGCAGTTGAAAAAAAAAGTGTAGTCGAAAAATAGATGTCCGTGAGTATCAGCATATTGTTTTACAGATACCCAGAAAACAAACTTAAAAGACTTTACTATTCAAATGATGGTATGAAAAGTTTTTCTGTTTTTTGATCACCATATTTACTTTATTTGTATTCTCCAATCGTAAACCAGTAACATTTTCTTGTTGTGTTAAATATGGTAGAACATATTTTAGTAAATATTGAGTATCTTCATCATTATTTTTCAAAGTGAAATGAACTTGATAAGACAATAGAATTCGATTAAGTCTTTTATTTAAATTAAAAAAAGCATTAAATTGATGACGAATTTTTAAATAAGTAAATATTTCTAACCAAAGTTCAATAGATAAATATTCGATTTTACTATGCATGATAAATAGTAAACAACAAAAATAATCATTATTCTCTATTGTCGAAATTACAGCACACATATATAGGACGAAGAAAGCAAGAAACACATTGATGCAATGACATGACTCATTAGCAAAACAAAAATAGTTGTTACGAAATTATATTCGATAAAAATTTAAAAATAAGTTGTTAATATTTGAGAGCCTACTATCGATTTAATACGTTTAATACTTTGTTCAATATCAATAACGTGACTATGATTAGATGAAAATGTTTCTCGAAAAATATCAGCTGCTTTCTCATAATATTCCAAAGCTTTTTTATATGTTTTTTTTTGTTCATACACAAGTCCAATATTTTCTAATGTTGATGCTAATGATGAATGTTTAGATGGAAGAGATTTTGTTTTTATTTTCAATGCATACTCATAATTTTCTAATGCTAAATCATATTCTTGAAGACAAAAATGAACATTTCCAATATTATTATATGATGCACCGAAATCAGGATGATCTTTTGGTAAATATTTTTTACGAATTGATAAAGCTTTTTTATGACTTTCTAAGGCTTTGGAATAATTTTGTTCTTTTTCATAAAGACAGCCCATATTGCTTAAGCAATCAGCTATTTGATAATTATTGTCTCCAAAAGTATTATACCAAATATTTAAAGCTTTATTATAAAATTCTAAAGCATTTTTAAAACATTCTTTTTTTTGATAAATACAACCAATACAATGATAATTATCAGCTAAATGTGAATCACTTGGTTTTAAATTCTTTAATGATTTTTCATGCCAGTTTAAACTTAAATCATAATTATCTTTAATTAAAGCTAATACTCCAAGTGAATAATAACATTTTGAAATATCATCATGATTATTTGGTAAATCCTTAAGTAATCGATGAAAATATTTTTCTGCTAAATCATATTTTCCCATTTGATATAAAATATTTCCAAATGAAAGAAGACTTGTTTGATCATTAATACCACTATATTCATTTTTAATATTATCAAATAATTTTTTCATATTTTCATCATTATGATTTGATAAAACCATTTGAATAATCCAAAGTCCATTTTGTTCTTGTTTTATATTTGTTAAACGAAATATTGAACTGAACATAAATAAAATTTCTTGTTCATGTGAATAAAAACTTTTCGATGTTATATTTGCAAATGGTTTTAAACGATCTAAATGAGGATTAGCATCAATTTCGAATAAAACTTTTTGTAAATTGTGTGAATAATTATATTCATTTAAAAATTGTATTGCTTGTTGTCGATTAAGACTCGTAGAAAAAAATGAATTTATTGAAATATATTCACCAAGTGACATTTTCAATTGATTTAATTCATCAATTGACATTAATTGTCCACGATAAACACGTGTTGATGATGAACATTGACATGATTTCAATTGTTTTTCAACATCACAAATAAAAAAACGAAAAAGAAATAATAAATCAATATTTTGTATACGTAATGCTTTATTTAATAAACGATAAATAAATGAATCTCGTGTATACCACCATAATGCTCGATCTGATGAATAATTTTTTTCAAATTCTTTAACGAGACTTAATTCTGTGGGATTATTTTCATAGAATTTTTTACATAATTTTATAAGTTCATTTTTATCAGTTGAATTTGGTTTCATTCGTAGAAGACAATCCATTAATAATTGAGAATGAAGAAATTCACCATTTAATTCTTTAGTAGATTTATCTTTGATATCATTACATTTTGATATATTGATTATAAATGGTTCATCAACTCTATTTTCAATACGTTTTGAATGATCTAATTGAATTTGATTTAATAAGTCGTTGAATTCAGTAATTACACCTTTTATCTAAACCAAAAATGAAAAAACAAAAACCAATAGTTGGATTATGATAATGCATCAGTTTTTATTTAATGCTTTCTTCAATACTATTATGAAATTATGATTAAGTCCGAAATATTTGAAGAAATATAATGATTTCTAATCCGCCATATCTTACAAATCATTAGGAATAATTAAGGAATTCTTTAAAGCATTTTATGTTCAAATTTTAGTGTTAGAAATAAAAATTCATGGTATTACTATAATTCATATTTGTTTTGAGAGCTATGTTTTGTTTTTGTTTTTATACGAGGGAAGCCCTCCAACTGATAAATAGCTTTTGACTCGAAATATTGCAATTTTATGATACTTTTTAAATGAGTACCATGATGAAGTTCGGAAAAACTAATTTTCGAATTTAGACTTGAAACTTTGCATATCGACAAGTCTTAATGAGAAAATATTTTTTTTTTGTGAATGTTTCAAATCTTGTCGCTGTTCCTATTCTAAGATACAACTGCGGTAATAGCATATGTTTTACATTGCTTATATAGTCAAAAGACCTAAAATTTATATACCAAACGAGTCTCATAAAGGCTTATCTCTATGCCAAAGGTTGAAGTTTTAATTCAAGAACAAATTTTTCTGGTATTCCTGAAGGGAATTACAGTAATCTCGAGTTAAGAGTGAATTATCAGTTCGAAGATGTCTGTCATAAGAAAACATTTTCTAATATTCTAAACCAGTTCATAGTTTCTGCACTGTGTTTATTTTTCTTGAAGTGAAGTCATTGATGATTGATAACGTTTACAACGTTACCAGAAATAATTGAAAATCGATTTCATTTATTAGATCAATAAACTTAGAATACCACTAGAAAAGAACCTGTTATATATTAACGATACATTTTCACGTGTTCACTAGGTTTTCTATCTTTTTTAGTTCGAAAAAGGTTTTTTCATGATAGAAGACTATGTCCTTCGTAGAAAACATGCTGTTCAGTTATGATAATTTTCTTTTTTGAAAGAATATAATCTATGAATGAAACAATACATAGAAACCAACCCTTATAGGTTTCTATTAATCTCGTTGGCGCTTGATAAGAGGGAGAATGCCAATTCGATTGGCGAGTCATAATTGGAGACCTTTCCTTGTCAGAGAAGCTCTCAGTCGTAATCATTGGATTTTTTGTGTTTTCATGTAAAGCGTTTCAAAAATGTATTTTTTTTTCGTCTTTTTTAGAAGTCCGATATTTGAATATAATCAATGGCATATGAATTTATTTTGATAGAAGCACTAAAAATGAAAGGAATATGATTTATTTATTTTTTTTACAAAATTCGATATTCATAACACATCTAACCAATACTTGAAAGAAGCGCCTGTCGAATCCAAAGTTCTTGAGCCTGAAATTGAATTGTAATCTTAATATTTTCAATGAAAATTTCTAATCTGAACATATTAGTCGTTCTAAAAGTGCGAGCTAGTTTTTTCAAATATTTCTATACGATGATTTATAATTACGATAAAAGAGGATAATATTTGAAAGGTAAATGAAATAATCTTTGTTCTATTAAAATTTTTACTACGGATCGTTTCCTATGATATTTCATCTAATCAATTGATTTACTTCTTACTGTTACCTTCTGAAAATGTTTTGCCCATTCTTCATTTTTTGCTTTATTCATACAATAAACATAAATTGAAAAAATTTGTCGATTATGATGAATTCGTGGTACTATTTCTTGTCCTAATTGACCACTAACAATAAGAAGAATTCGATCATCTTTGGAAGTTTGATTTATATATTTTTCGCAATCTTGAACATTTTGAAATGTTTTAAGATGATTTATAATTGATCGAATTTGTTGTTGAGCATCAATATTTTCTTGTAATTGATTTACTACTGCATCAAGCCAAATTAAATATACAGTTTCAAGATTATTATCTTGTAAGCCTTGTATTGTTGCCATCATTATATTTTTGTATCGTCATCTGTATTCTGACATTTCTTCAACAAATACTTTGTTTTTTATTATGATTTCTTTCGTCACGTGCATGACATGCGTCGAAAATCATCAGAACGATAAGAGAAAAGTTTCATATGTCTTGTATTTATTTGCTCAGTTTATGTAACCGTACATAAAAATATATTATGTTACAAATATCCTTAAAAATCACAACGGAGGCATTTTATTATCAAGAAAACGGGAATAAGATACCAGTAAAATTTAATGATCATTGTATCGGTAAACATATGTTTATCTTTTTCAATATTGTGACTTGTGTTAGGTCGACGACTTTCCTCTCTTTGTAGCAGGCCTTGACATGAGCTGTCTGAATTTTATTTGCTTCTTTTTTTCAAAGAAAATTTATGCATGTCACAATTGAGAACAATTTAAAAGTTTCATTGAAGTAAAAATTAAAAGACAAGAACTTCTTCCGTGTAATAATATTTCTCATTTATATGCAACGCAGCATGAAACACCAATTACCATAAACGGTATGAATTACTAATATGAAACGTTGTTAGCAATGAATTAACATTGACATTGTAAACTGCCAACAAAAGTCGAGTAAGAAGCCAATATCTCTTGCCTTTTCGATTCAATAAGAGATTTTTCTTATCTTTCGTGTTGTTGTTAGAAGCATAGAAATTTTTTAATGTTGTTAAACTAGTGATCATCATGATAATAAACTTTCTGCAGTGATATAAAAACTTATCGAACTGATTGTTGAGTTTCATCGTGAAGAGATATCTTTTCTGTAAAAAGGGTGTGGGATTCCTGTAAGTACATCCCATGCCAGGATGTTGACTAGAAAGCGTCTTCAATCTAATTTTAAGTGATCGATTGTAATACTTCAATGCAAGATCATAACGACTGAGACAATCATGAACAATGCCAATATTGTTATACGATGTAGTCAGATCAGGATGATACGCTGGGAGTCGGTCCTCTCTAATAGCAAGCGACTTCTCATAGAAGTCGAGAGCTTCCAAAGAGTTCTTCTCTTCATAATAGATGATACCGATGTTGTTGTAAAACATGGCCATATTTGGGTGATTCTCATCATGTGCTTGTTTGAAGAGTGACACGGCTCAATCGTACGATTCGAATGCTCGACGATGATCACCTCTTTTTCGATGAGCTTCACCGATGCTGGTGTGTATCACACCAATGCTGACGTGATCAGATGGGCAAAGTTGCATCTTTATCTTGAGTGAGCTCTGGTACCATTCGAGACTGGTGTCATACTGACCTTTGTCCTCAGCAACCATACCCAGATTATAATACAATCGAGACAGTGATCGATGATTCGATGGAAGTTCTCGCAGCAATCGACTATAGTATCTTTCGGTCAAGTCGAATTCTCCCATTTTTCTTACGACATCACCAAGGGAAAGAAGCTCTGTTTCTTGTCTATGGTATTTTTTCTTCATGTGATCATAGAGTGATTTAAGTTCATTGTCGTGATTACTGCATAATGTCATTCGAATAATCGATAGTGTTGCATCACCTGATGATTGTACAGAGTACTATTTTAATTAATTTTGTCTTTTTATTGAAGCCTATCAAATTCAGAATTTGAAACAGATTTTAGCAGCTCCAGTCTTGCAGAATAAAGTTTACTCTGCAAAGCGTGCTGTTTACTTTTCTATTTTATCTTGCATGAAAGATTTTAAAATTATTGTATGTTTAAGGGCATGTTTTGAAACAGCATTTGTTACAAAAGAAGATGTCCATAGAAGTCAGTTCTTTAATGAGAATGCGAGTGCCAGTCACAACTCACAATGCAACCACAAAAACACAAGTAGCAAGTTAATGAGATAAAGATGTAATTCAATACAAAGGTATTTCCGCTGTGACTTCGTTAACTCGTAACGTTGTCAGGCCACCTTAGATTTGGATGCAGCTGTATGATGTGATTATGAGTGTGGAAGTTGGACGAAGCAAACAAATACGTCCACACACACACGATTATCTACTCGTCTATGGTAATCAAGTTTATTTCTAAAATAAAAGTGCTTGGAACTAACACATGGCGGTAGTTTTGGATGCATTTGAAGCCCTCATGTTTTCAGAAGTCAGACTTACTCTATGAATATAGTTTATGAAATCTAGACTTTTTTTATTACCAAAATAATCAACACAAAATCTGTACAAACTCTGGAATTTTCACGAAATCCGAAGACGGTCACTGTAGTGGAATTGCCATACGTTGTTGTCTTTCTATATATTCTTCGTTGTTTTTTATACCATTTCGTAGCATTAGAAAAGTTTCATCCAATCATATGCAAACTTGTCTCATTGATCCTTACCTCGTTGCATAAAAAGAGCTAATTATCGTGATCAATGCAGCTTTATATACTGACTATTGCAGTTAGCCTGCGCATAGCACAATTAAGAGCTGTATAACCATTTCTACCAGGGACCATTTTTTAATATATTACATGATAGTTTGACGTAGAAGAAATCAATTTTCTCAAGGGACCAATTTCACGAACTGTCAAGTCTCCTTCTTGGTATTCTAGTCATAATTACCAAAATTGCCTATTGAAGCTATTCAAACGATAATCAGATATGCCCATTTAAGTATAATTATTGTAAAAAGGCAATATAATGACAGCATTCAAGAAATATTGTTGTCAATACTAACGAAATATTGGTCATTTTTTCTTTCACTGATTCAAAGTACGCAAAACTACTATAAAAGAAAGAAGCAAATAGCCCGTTAATACTACATATCGATAATAAGCCGAACAGGAGTTTGTACTTTTCTCGTTGTTATGCATTATCTCGGTACTTTTATTGTGGTAAGTTATCTGAATACTGCTCGAACATCAAACTATTAAAGATAAAATGTTTGTTTCTANATAAATTGACACGAAGAAAAAGTAAGGGTATACCATGGAATATAAAATGATTGGTTAAAATGCAAAAGGATAAGCTACACACATTGTTGTGTGTAGCGTGTGAATGTAGCTTATCTTAACCATCGCAGACGCTTATCTCGAATTTTAATTGGATAGTAAAATGGACCAATAATCTGTTGATAGACATAATTTGTTATTTGTGTGGTTTTTTCGATACTTCATCATCTCCTCACCAGAGAAATTGTTTATTATACTCGACTTTTTTCACGATAATTTTTCTTTTTATCTATCAAACATGTCTGATGTTGATTCTGACATAGAAAATTTAATACCATTAGTAACACATAATGTACCTGATAATCACCTCGATATATCGAATATGGTGACCGAAAAATATCGTGCTGATGAAATTGAACAATTATTAAAAAAATCAATAGATTAAAAAGAATATAAAATCATTAAAAATACATCACAATTGATTAAGTCAGATGTATGGAGTACATTTGGCTTTCCAAGCAAATTACAAAATGGTAAGCATCATGCCATATCTGGATTTGTTAGTTGTTCTAATTGTTATAAAACATTATCATATGATGGTAGTACGAAATATATGAAGAAACATAAATGTTTAGATTTAAATGTATCAATTAGTATTGAAAAAAATACATGTCTATTAATAATTGATAAATATATGGGAAAAAAAGTTATTATTCAAAAACATGACAAGGAAAAATTGCAGGAGAAAATCGTTCTTTGGTCTTGTTTGTCAATTAGACCATTTACTATTGTTGAAGATCCTGGTTTTACTGAAGTTGTAAAGGAAGCAATTACTCTTGGTAAGTAAAGCTTGAAAATTAATTATAATCTTATGTTTTTCTGAATAGGTCAAAAATATTATGGTGATATCAATGTTGAAAATTTAATTACAACTGCTAAAACAATTGGAAATAACGTTCATCCAATTGCTGAAGATTATCGACGTGCACTAAAGCCGATTCTTATTAGTCAAGCAGATGCTGGTTGCTTATGTATAATACCTGATCTTTGGTCTGATAAGGGTGGGTGTGGATGTGTGTTGGCCTTGTTCTTATCGTCATCCACACCCCGCCCACACCCACACCCACACGCCCACACCCATTGCGATATCTCCTGTTAAAAACGGAACAAGTAACACTCGTCCCTGTGACTCACTTGACTCTCGACTGTATATTGGGTTCTTTCGATGTTATACGGTACTTTATAGTCTTCAGCAAAGCTAGTGTCCAACGCTTCAAAAGGGTGGATACGTGTGTGTGCATTAACATTAGAGTCAACCTCGTTGTACACAATGGAATGCGGGTTCATATGATAATTTTTGCCAAAAAGAGTATGGTTGTGGATGTGGGTGAATGTTGGTGTTGGGTGTGCGTGGGTGTGGGTGTGAGTGTGTCGATGATAAAGGAGATACACCGAGACCTAGTCTCAAATAGGCACATCCACATCCCACACCCACACCTACACACCTACACCCCAAGATACAACAAATTCTTCTTAAATTATTACAATTACTATGAGGAAGAATTTCATTTGACATCATTTCAAGATATGTTGAATGAACTAATCTGTCTTGTAAAAATCGTGCAAAATGAATATCTGCATTATATTTCACTGATCAATCATAGTTACCATCGAAATCATCAAATTCTTCACCAAATAACGCCGTCAATGAATCACCAACGAAAAATCCAAAAATATTTTATACAAGTTTCCTCTTCATTGGAAGAAAACTTTCTACAGCAAGACTAGAAACTCAAGTCTTGTTTTCTTTTGCTTTCTCAACAGTGCATAAATTACTTATGAATTTATCTGTCTATCAAAATTCCTTTTATCTCCTTATTCGGTTTATTAGCTTATTGTATCTATTGAGCTTGTCTTTTCCCTAAAATCCAAAATATATTCCGAATATTATTGATTGGAAAAATTATATAAAGACTCCACTGTACGACTTTTTACTAAAATAAATTTCTGTCACATAGTTATATATAGTTCCTTTTTATTGTATATGAAGACATAATTATTATGAAGCTTTGCTATAAATAATTATTTCATGTTCCAACAATAATATTTTGATCAATCCAACACAACCTTTAAGACTGAATTATTTTGATATTTTGCAGAAAACTATTCAATCTCAAAACTAAAGCAAAGTACTATTTCATATGGTATTTAACTATGTTTTGTCGATCATGCTACTAAAATTCTGTATGATGATTTCAAAGTTTCACATTATAGTGCATTGGATGATTTTTTTCTTTGTAAAGAAATGAATGTTTGTTCAAAAAACTATCTTCATTTTCTTTTGATGATGAAATGGTCTCTGTTACTCTTCGTTCTTTTGATCGTGAAATTGTATACAAAACAATTTTATTTGTTTCAAATTCTTTTTCTTTCAACTGATTTTATATATATACATTCTTCTTCTCTTCGATCAAGTGTTCATATTGAAAGAGCATCATCAATTATCATAGATTCTGCAGCAGCTACAGGCTAACGGTCTTCATTCTTCCCTGATATTGTCTCTTAAACATCATATTTTTATGTTTTTGAGTATGTCTAGTGATGAAGAAATGACTAGAACACCAAACCATGCTCACACCCTTGTCTATACGTGTTCTTAGAAACTCCATAGGGGAGTCATCAATTTTCAGGAAGTACGAATAAAAACAAAAAGTTCTTGAGAAATATCAGAAAACTCCCTGAAGAGTTTCTGAAGAAGTACATGGCATCGATGTTCAGACTTTAGTAACTAATTCAGATATGTGCATGTTAATATAAATAATAAGCCGTGCTGTTTTAATTCATATTATTCTGAATAACAAAAAGCAACAGGATGATTTGATGGGGTGGATATGAGTGTAAGTACTTCCTTCATCCACATATGACACCTACACCATTCTAAAGATCATTCGAATAGATACTTAGTTTAAAAAATCTGAAGGAACTCTTACTCGAGGTCGATCCTCACAAGCGTTGTTCAAAACATTTGCTTTCGAGTCCGTATCCGTATACAGCTTTCTTCCAACAACCTCTGTAATATGACACATTTTGTTCGTTACACAGACAGTCATAATTGTGCTGTATTGCATCATGCCCACCTGCAAACGTGTCATTTCTTCCTACGTATCTGTAGACGTCAGCATGTAGCATGAGAAATTATTTATAGTCATGCAATAGAAAGCACTTCCTCTTTCAGTATATTTTTGTCATGTATGTGCACCAATGCATCAAATGTCTTTGCCTTGTTCTTGCCTGTTTTGCTGCATCATCAGCTACAGTTCACAATGTTATCGCTAGGAATTTTTCAGTTTGTGAAGTTGAACCAAGTAAAATTGTTCACCCCGAAATTCAATATCCTTCGAACGAAGATTTGCAGCGATGGGCGAGTAAAAACGAAACGCTTCAACTCGAGAATAGTCAACTTGTACATCCTTTTGTCTGGTGGTATTGGTTATCGTATATCTAATGCATTTATTGGCACTGTACTTAAAGCTTACTCATATCACTATCCGCTTGAATTAAGTGTTGAAGATATTTGGGTGGTAATTACTCAAGGTGTTGGTATACATCTTAATGAAAATGCTGAAAAATATCGTCAATTTTTTGTCTCGCATGAAGGTAAAAAGGTATTAGTGGTGGCAGTAGACGATCTTGTAATTTCGATTGATGAGAGAGTATCAAAAGGAAATCTAACAATACCAGCGATCTATTGGCCGAAAGCTGTGCGTCGAATGGGTGATTTGATCAAAGCAAATATAAAAGTCGACCTTGCTACTGTAATCACGCAGCCTTTTTCACAAACAACAACTGTACAACAAGCGGTGTTCGATGCATGTTTAATGGACACTGTTAAAAATTATTTTGACTACAGGTTCTCTATCTTATGTGGTATTCCACAAGTTACATTGGTGGCTCGATCCACTTCTTTTGCATGTACAAAAACTCAAAGAGAGCGCTCAAGGAAATCCGGACATTATTTGATGGTGGAAAACTCTCTATGAACATTCTGTTGGATGCGGTGGCACGTTTTTGACAGGATGGATTGTCGATTTTGTTCCGTAAGTATTACACTGTAGGGTATTTAGCACTTGTTTTTGACAGAGAGAAAAAAAAGGACTTCGATGATCGACGTTTTATCAGATGCTATACATACATACTTCACTTGCATTCAAGAGCGCGAATATCGAGACAATCGCAATCAACGCAAAAGAACTAAAGCAACAGTAAATGCACTATATTCTTTAGTTATTTCTAGCTATAATGTTAAACTAAAAGCCTATTCAGTATGATCTTCTTGACTATTTTATAACAGTAAAATGAAAACAAGATTAAGATTTACACTATAAGAAATTATTAAAGTTATTTCCAGCTGCCATTGCATCATATACGAGGCTTATTAGGAAAATGTATGCCCAGGCAATAACTCTATCTTTCAATTCATGTTAGATATATTACAAATCATCATGGTGGCCGTCGACAAGTTGGAAGAAGTAAACATTTCAGAAGCGATGAGACAATGACATTGTTATTCTCTTGATTATAACATAGCTTCTGCTTTGTCTCTTCTGAACAGGAAGGAACCCATAGAGTCCATGTTTCGATTTTAACGAAGCCGTCACACAAACTGATTTTATTCTTGACAACAATGGAGCAGCTACCAAAATGAAATTGATTGCCGGTTTTCTAGGTATTGGACAAAATTCCAAAACCAACACTCTCCGACCGATTCTCAGTTGGTTGACAGTTCTACCGTCAGCAACAATGCCTGAGCAGAGAGTGGCTTGTAATTTAAGCAACACTACTGTATAGACAAAACGACGGTGATACGATACGTATGCGCATAAGTTTTCTACGTCGACTTCTTCACACATGATATTTTCATGCAGAACATTTTATACGAGACGTTATCGCACATGACACTACTGCGCAGATATTCACACGCAGGATGATTTTTTCTGTTCTATTTACGTTAAATTAGTATGTCTATCAAATTTTGATTTGCTGTTCTGCTGCTATATTATCAGGTTAGTTAAATTCCTGATTATCAATGAAAGAAAGGAGGTATAAGTTTGGTTGTGGGGTGTGCGGTGAAGAGTGAGCATTTTAAGTGAAAGAAAAACACTAAAACACAGTCACATCTATATCTGCACATTGAAGTGTCTTTACGTATAAGTATGCCGTATGGAGACGTCAGTACTGAAATGGTGGTGAGTCAAGACGATATAAAGAAGTATTTATACTGTTAGGATTCTCAGGACTTTTTACCTTGTTTTTTTTTTTGGTTTTAAGCGTTTAAATAAATATTTGTTTAAACTAATCTATTCTTACAGTACTCAGTCAATGACAGTATTAATAAGAGGCAAGATACATGATAATGCAATCCTTTGCAGAGAAAAAGAGTTTTAAGAAGAACCCTCTAGATTGTACCATATTATGACTCCTTCATTCAACAGACATATATTTTTGTTTGTAGTTTCTTAATTTGTCGATGATTTTGAACGTTCATCGTTTTTGAAAACAAATCAAAAAATTTCTTAAAATGACTTTCATCCGTAAAAAAAATATTCTATCATCTTGGTGAAACCCTTTTTTTGGTTATTATGTATACTATCACCAAAATCTATCGAGTTGCTTGGAAATATATATTCTTGACTTGATTATCAATGAAAGCTATTGTAGGCGTTTTGCTGCACTCTACTGATGTTTGTCATATCTATCTGAGATTTCTTTCAGCTTTTTATTCTTCACTTATTCGTATGTCATTGCCATGGTTCTAATTGAAACTACTCATGGATCGTCTTAGATAGGTGACTAACCTAGGGATGGGTTATTTACTTTACTTTTTAATTACTTTGCCAAAGTAAATTAATTAAAATAGTTGCTTAGTTACTAGTAAATAGTAACTAGGGTGTGGGTTTTGATGGGTGCCTTACCTTTCTTCACATTCACACCCACACACACCACACCAACACCCACAGTCACACCCTCACACCTCGTCATAAACGACAACTGTAAAAGACAGCTGCTTTCCGTCTTAAATAAGCAGGTTACGGCCGTTTACGACATGCTATGATGGCTAAGCTCTTTCGCATGATATAATTTTTATCAACTGTGTATAAGATCGAAAATTGTGAAATAGTTGATAGTTAGGGGACAGAAAACTTTTCTTATGTAGACTTCCGCAAAATAAATGCACTGAAAATGCTTCTAACTAAATAATGTTACACCTTAATAATGTCGATGTCGACATTTTTTTATTGGCCATGCTTACTTATTCTCACTTGTGTTTTTTTCGTTCTTCTCGAAGGGTTCTTCGTGTATTTTTCTTTTTTTCTCAACGATTGATGAAGGATTGCAAAACTATTCCTCTTCTCATGTGACTATTTATAACCAGTGCATAGCTATTCACACCATTACAAGTATCGTATCCTAAAAACAAACAACATACTCTTTCAAAGCTCATACATCTGATCAAAAACTGTGTATAGCACGAATACAACGCAATAATGTCTGGCAAGGTGACTCTGTCGATGCATACGTTACCCATTGATTTAGTCTATCGAATATTGGATGGACTCGATCGATTAACCATTCTTCTATCACTTCGTAACGTATGTAAACGTCTTAATGAAGTCATCGATACCTATCCTCGATATCAGGTAAGCTATCGCGCATATTTGTTTTGAGGACCGACTTCAACCATCTTCGAAACATTATTTATTTTCCGTCATTGAAGTATATTCCTCTTTGTTCCACTCAATATTAGATCGAATAAGAAAACTAATTTTTTTTCATGCTATTATATCTTGTGAGCGTGGATAAAACATTTCAAATCCTTTCCTACAGATTATTTGACATTTCACTATGAATTATTTTTAGGAAGAAACTGGAAAACGAAATATTTTCCAAAACTAATTCATTTGCTTTTGCCGAGGTGAAAAACGGCGTACCACTCATTTTAGGAGTCCTGAGAATTACGGAGTAGTATTCGAGCCAGGTCGAGTCGGATCACAAAAATTTGATCAATTTCGAACTTTGCATATGACAAAAAGCAATGCCAGATGAGATAATGATTTGCTAATTTCGCATATTGAGACGTTTTGCATAGATCCACCGAAAAAGATCTTAGTATCTGGAGAAGACTCTTGATTGACGAAAAACTATATTTGATCTTTGGTCGGGTGACAGAAAATTGACCAACATTGAACACTACTACGGAGTACAAGGAAGCGCCCAAGGGTATGACCATGCGAGTACGAAAGAACACGGTTCATTCTAAAAAATTTATTCCTTCCAGTATAAAGAAAATGATAATAAATAAGAGGAAAAAAGAATTATTCCGTAATCTTGTCTAATTTTTTCCATAACATGAGAGAAACGATCATTTTATAAATGTTGGTTTTTGTCGGCCAATAGTCAGCATGCTGACTATTTAGCTTTTCTATCTTTTCTAATCATAAGGAGGAAAAGCTGTTCATCTAATTTAAAGATCAAAATTTGGTGGCTGTATGTATTTTCAATTGACTGCTGAATTCATTATCGGACACTTTATGGTAGATTTGATGAACATGAGTGATTCATCAGACGTATGTGATATATAACTAACTGCTGAGTCATTAGTGTTTATGGAATCTATCGCTATTTGTCTGATGATGATACCAGTAACCAGTTGAAAGCTCACACATTCATCA
>CAJNSZ010000517.1:0-15635 GCA_905329745.1 Rotaria sp. Silwood2
GTGTAGATTTATTCAAATAAAATTATCTTGTTCTATTACTTTACTTTTTTCTTGATATGAGGCTCAATTGTCGGGAGCTCAACTGTCGGGAGCTCAACTGTCGGGAGGCTCAACTGTCGGGGGCTCAATTGTCGGGGCTCAACTGTCGGGGCTCAATTGTCGGGAGCTCAACTGTCGGGTCACCTTGTTATAGAGATTAATAAAAATGAATAAATCTGTGTAGATAATCGTTTAAATATATGTTAATGAATAATATGATAAAAAAATAAAATAAAGAATATCTATGTATATTAATATAATTATTGATTTTGTTCGGTATATAAAATTTTTTTGAAAACTAATTAGATAAATAGGATAGAAAAAAAATAGATTTAATTTTATAATAAGAATATTTATTGAATAAGTCAAAAGTAGAATATGTTGAAATATTTTTAGAGTTTTAATAAATAAAATACATGAAAAACTTAATGTGTGATATAAGAGACTTATTATTTAAGTATTATTTAATATTATTCAATTGGACATTATTTTAAAGTATGATTATTATATTTAATAAACAAATTTAATTTAAGATAAACTTCTTAAAAGGATAAATCTAATTAATATTAATCTAAATATTCATTTTTAATCTCATATAATAATATGTATAAATAAATATTTATTTTATTGTTAATATTACATTGATATATATATATATATTGACTAAATCTTGAATATATATTTTTTTTATTGTTTGATATTTCCATAAATATAAAGTTTAAAACAAATTTAATAATATATTCTTTTTAATAAAGATTGATTTCATTTCATTTTTTATTTTTTATTTTTTTTTTTTCTTAAATCATATTTAATATTATATATTTATTATAGTAGAACCGTCATAATTAAATGAACTTTTATTTATTTAATGGATAGAAAAATATAATTTAAAATCGATGATTATTATGAAAAATATATAGTTTCTTTGACTAAATTAAACTAAATTTATTGGAATTATTTGATATGAATGTTATTTAGTTGATATATGATTGTATATAATTTGAAAAAAATATTCGAAAAATAATTGTTTTATATAAATAGGATATTTATAGAATTTGATAAACTCTTTAATATGTTAAAATATAATATGATGAAAATGTAATCTTATATTTATTATTCACATATTTATTTGTAAGATTTATAAAAGAAGAGATATGTGTTTTGTTTTCAATACGGTTTTTTAGATAAAATATGTGTTAATATTAATTTAAAATAAGATAAATAATTAGTTAGTTAATATATATTGTTATATTGATATGAACATATTGATTTAGCTGTTAAAACTGTTCGATAAATTTTGTTTTAATAATAGAAGATAAAGAAAAATATATAAAAAGAGAAAAAAAAAAGAAAAGAAAAGAAAAGAAAAGAAAACTTGATGAATATTTTAATTATCGAGTTGAATATATAATACTCGTCTATTGTCTTTATGTAAGGAGAGTAATTAAGAAAATGAATAAATGAATGAATGATTTAAATAAGATAATGAATAACTAATCCAACGAATTCATTAAAGAACAGATTTTATGTTTTAATTTAACGATATTCATTTGAAATAAATCAGTTTGATGAATATGATCCAACATTTCGAATTGAATTTGTTGACTAGAAAAAAAAATAAAAAATAAAAAAAAAAAATATATAAAAGAAAATGAATATTACTCTTGCTAATGGAACACTTTCAAAATCTTCACTATCAGTATCTTCAGTTGATGATGATGAGGATGATAATAATGATGATGATGAATTAGATGAAGATACTTCACTAGTTTTATGAGAATTTTTTGTTGATAATGGTCGAGATTGTTGAACTTGTTCATAAGGTTGTGCTGCATGATGTATTACAGTTGGTGGTTGATAATTTAATGATGAAGTTGATGGTTGAGATAAATTTGATGATTGTATATATTGTTCTCGTTGAATAGTTGCTTCTAATGCAGCTGTAAGAGCTGTATTATTGCTACCTCTAACATGTTGAATAACATCATTTGGTAATCTATCAATATAAACTGGTTCAGGATAGGAATTTGCAGCAGAACCTAAATGAATTGGAATTGGATAACCTTCAGGTGCACCACTTGCGGCATATTCAATATTAAATCGACGACCTTGTAAATCAGGTATTTGACTATAAGAGAAAAACAAAGTAAAATTAAAAAAAAGATTTTTGTTTCTATATAATTAAATACTTAAGCATATTAAGTAAATTTTCTCTACTTAATTCTGGTGTATCTGTTACTGATGATGGTCGAAATATTTCATTTGAAGGGGGACCTGTATATGATATTCTTGAGAGAATTTCTTGATCACTTATTCTTAATTGTTGACCTGACATTTTGATATTATTTGTCTTGAAATAATCAAATTCTAAAATAAATATTATATTTAAATAATAATTTAGAAATTTCTTTTTTTTTTCTTCAATAATAATAATTAAAATTAAATTATAATTAATGGGAAAAAGAACCTGTTTTATCATATTCGTTAGCTCGTGATGAAATTATATTTTGATTAGGTAATTGTTGCATTTTATTAGATTGAACTTCTTGTCGATTTATTAATGGTTTGGAAATTTGTACTGAACTTATATTTTGATTATTTTGAAAAGGATGAGATGAATTATGGACAGAATGTATTGATGGATATTTATTTAATGATCGAGATAATTTTGATCGAATAAAATCATTTTCTTCATAATTTTCTTCTTGTTTTTCTTGAGAAAAAACAGGAATACGAATAGATGGATGCTCTTCAACAGATTGATCACCTTTATTATAAACTTGTTGTTGTTGTTGTTGTTGTTGTACTCTAACAGACACGTTTGGCTTAATACTTGGTCCACGAAAATTGAAAACAATTGGTTGTTGATGATTTATGTTATTAGAAAGTTGATTTAATCTATTATTGACAGCTTGTCGAATAATATCTTCATTTGGATAACCAGTTTCAGGATCATATTCAACTTTAACAATAATTGGTATATCATCATCTGTCATATCAATATCTGTTTTCGAACGATAAATTGATTCAATATTTGATAGATCTTCTGTTAATTGACTTGATTTAATAGCTTGAGCATCAGTGGGTGCAATAATACTAGCAAATAATTTAGCTTTTGGAGTTGAAGATGGTCCTAATATTCTAGATAATGGAGCCATTGTATGAGATCGTCGTTCTTTATGAATACGATTTTGTAAAGCTCCAGTTGAACGTGAATTAGTTAATGGTTTATTATTATGTTTAATTGTTAGATTTTCTGAATTCGATTGTTTATGTTTAGAATAAAATTGATCTTGATTAGAATGACTTGATAAAATAGAATTAATTGTACCTTAATTAAGTTAATATTATATTTTTATTATATTTATTTATATTTATATTTATAAGACATACGAGCTTTTGAAGACCTTTCACTTTTATATGATATTGATGGATTATTTCCAATAGAATTATTGTTTAATGATGAATAAAAAAATTGATTTCGGTTTGATTGATAATTTCGAAATAAATTTGACGTTTCAATATTTGTTTGTTCTATTGGTTTTTGCTTGTGCCTTTGATATTGATATTGATTTTGATTTTGATTTTGTTTAGTATCATAATTATGTATGAAATTTCCTGTTGATTTTTTATTAAAAGCATAGGGTATTGATGATATAGGATACATATTTATAATCAAATATAGACAAATCGTTCTATGCCTTTTATTAATGTCTTTATCGAGAATAATATATCAAGGATAGAATTAGTTATATTAGCATGTCAATGTTACAATGTTATAAAACATATTCATAATGTATAGAATATGTCCATACAATGGAAAATCACCTTGAATTACTTTTACTAATGCATTATTATGATTGGTTTCGTTTATCTATCTGTATAAAATATATCAAATGTCTTTTTTGGTTTTTTCATGAAAAATAATAAGTTTATAAATAAAAATCATAGAAAAACTTTAATCGATATTGAATATTTAGTTTAGAGAAATTTTAATTTGTTATAGATTATTTAATACCAATCAAAAAAAAAAACAAATATAATTTTTTTGTTTTTTTTTCTTTGTTCAATCGATGAAACAATAAAAATCTTCTTAATAAATTTCATAATAAATTCGATATAATATGTAAATAAAAGATATATAATATTTAATTATATATTAATGTTGAACTATTGAAATATATATAGTCAGTTAGTTTTTTTTTTATTTTTAAACTCACTATAATATCGAAAAATATATTTATAGGAAAAATAAAAAACAAAAAAGATAATATATTCTATAATTTAACTATAATAATAATAATAATAATCTTTTGATTATTTTAACATGTCTATATTTAAATAATTCAAAATTTTATAAAAATACATACCGAGTTTAAGAAAAAACAAAAAATAAATGTGGTATAATAATAAGTTTGTCGATGGTTTAATTCAGCTTTATAATGATTAATATACACAGATAAATATGTATATAGTGAAGACAAAAGAAGAGAATACGTAGAAGTTTACACCTCAATGCTCTTTACGAATAGTATGTTTTCGATTAACAATGGATTATTATTGTCATAATCATTTGCATACAGATATTATATATATATATATATATGTATATACACGTGTTACACGCTTGACCGATTTCCTCATCAATCATAGATAATATAGAAAGAATCGATGGACGATTTAATATGATTGTTTAGATAATATTGCTTATTTATATTTTGTTTCTAAGATAACAATCGATTGTATTCAAAGACGCTTTTTTTTCTCATAGAAGAAAAAAAAAATATTTATGTTTAACTTATCGATTGATATAATTAACCACTAAAACCATAGAAAATATTTGTACCTATAACAACAATAAATTAGTCACCATCGATTTTGAATATTTTATTTCGAATTGTTTTAGAAAAATGTATTTTTTTTTTTATATACATTCATCAATTCATTATTTTCATTGGAATCTTTCTTTTTTTGTTTTATTTTAAATGTATTTAAATTGTTTTTGTGAGTTTATATGAACAAAAATCGAACAATCAAAATAATATATTCGAATTAAAAAAATATTTTAAAAATAATAATAAAAATAAGATTAAGAAAAAAATTGTGACAGTTAATGTTATTTAAATCTATGATTTATCGGTAAATATCTTGAGTGATTGATGAATAAAAACTTATTTATTCGAAATGTAATAAAATCTTTTCATATATGAAACTGATCACAATTTGAAGTCCGTACGGTAGATTGATATCATATATGCATTCTTATTGTCGTTATGTTCGATTTTATTTATTGTGATGTATTAGAAATCGTCTTATTTCTTTTTTTTTTCAGTTTTGATTGATCACTCGTTTTTTATGATTGTTGATCATATTTGACGAATACTTATTATGCAATTGATCATAAACAAAAATATTATAATAATCAAACTTAAAATTGTATAATTAAATAAAAATGTGTTTTCAATAAATATTTAAAGAAAAAAAACCAAAAAAAAATTAATTTTATAGAATTCTATTTTGAATATAATTATTCGTTTGAAAAATAAGATTTTCAAGTTTTTTTCTTTTTTTTCGATAAATCATATTTACATTAGCTAATATTCTAACATATTCAATAATATTAAAATTGATTTTTTATCTTAACAGAGAATAAATAATGATATATAAAGAATGTATTTTATTCCGTTAAATAATCAATAGATCATTTTTTTACAATCTATTTACAGTCGAATATGTAATTATACAGTGTGACAACGAGTGGACTCAATCGTTTTATTCGTTAAATATACAAATATAAATCCATCGTTTCCTATATTATAGATTATTTAACAAAATTATTCTTTTTCAATTCTCATTTCAATAATATATTTCAACATATAGACAAAAAACACTTAGAATAACTATATAAGAATATGTTTTATGTTTTTGAAAGCGTAGGACAATAACATCGACTTCATTCGAATAAGATCAAACTTGATCATTTTGTTTAACTTCATATCTTCATCTCAAAAATCGTATTATTGATAATATTTTAAAATGATACCATCATGCTTTTCGGCCATCAACTCGACAACTATTTCTATATTCATCTTCGAAAAAGGTCACAAATTTAGCGATTAATTACTGATTTTTTTCGATACTTCTAATGGATTTTATGAGAAATGGAGAGTTTTCGTTAAAAATTAAAGACTATTGATAAGTACAGGGTGGCCCATAATTAACGCAACCGAAGTAAAAATTGAATATCTCCTGTACAGCTCAAGCAAAGGAGCTGATTTCTTCACCAGTGACAGAGGCATGTATCAGCTTTATATCCATAAAGACATGTCTAGAGGAAGACTCTTTGTTAAGTATCACTATTGACCTCAATAAGAAAAATTTACTTTTTCACAGCTCGAAAAAAACCAATATACTTAAGNAATTTAATTATTTTTTTTTGTTTCAGGAGAAAACCTTGTTGGGATAATGATCGAACAATTGAAAATGTTAATTTAAATGAAGATGTATCAAATGGATGTTTAGATTATTCAATGTTAATTAAACGTTATATATTAGGTGATGTTGCTTTTATTGATATTGATCAAGGTTTTATACAATTAAAATATGTTAAACATATTCGAACTGGTATTATTCATTGTGATCTTATTCCTATTATAAAACGTTATAAATTAAATGATATAACAAATCCAGAAAATTGTTTTACTATTATTTATGGAGCATCAATTAGTGAAAATAAGTAAATTTTTCTTTGAAATTTAATTTAAATAAAAATAATAATAATAATAATATTTATTTTATATGTAGAAGTCTTTGTTTTATAAGTCCAAAATATAGTTGTCCAATTTGGTATTCAAGTATAGATAAATTAATAAAAGAATATGGTAAACATCGTTTATGTAGTGATAGACGTGTTAATTGGCTTAAAAATCAATATTTATCATATTATTATGAAAATGAACGTTTTCAAGGTCCAACACCAATGAATGCTGTACTTTTATTTGGTGGACGACAATGGAATTCAACATCACTTTTTACTTATGAACGTGATAATATATCATCAAAAAAATCTTCGAATTTTATTAAATCATGGTCCAATTTAGCTTTAAGAAAACGATATAAATTTGAACAGGTAGAGTTTTTTTTTTTTTAATTTTATTTAAATTTTTACATTTCAAATATATATTTATCTCAATTTATAAATAATATTATTAAAATAATTAATTTTAGATTTGTTTTAATATATAAATCTATATGAACTAAATAAGACAAAATGACACATTTATAGATTAGATTTGAGTTTTATTCTCTATAAGAAGGAATTTTTTTTTTTTTATCAATTATTTTAGCATTGACTTATATAAAAATGTTTGTTCTTTCACATTGTTATTAATTAAAATTAATTAATTTAAAAGTAATTAGCGAATATTTCTCTAACGAGAATAAAAAAAAAAGAAAACATGTGAAAAATTCATAATAGACTCTTAGACACGAGCTGCATCTACAGTAAAATTTTCAGTAAGATTAGAGTAAAAGAAAATTTCTTCCGAAAAATCTGTTCTCTAGAGATCCTAAAAAGTGCAGAAATGAAAATTGTTTTCTAATGATCATCTAGAAAGTCTAAGTAATGATTTGATAATGTTTGAAGTTGATTTTAAACTTCTCAGTTGTTTAGAAGAGCATTTGCTCAGCTGTTTAGTCGTCGTACTAGGTCACATTGCTAACGATAAATAAATCGGTTTTTCTGAAAAATTTAGACATATGCTCTGAATAAATTTTTCATACAGATTTTATAGCCTCAGAAGTCGTCTACGCAAATGGCCAGATTTACTTTTCTAAAATTGCCTATGAAAATTTGAACTTTTTAAAAAGCAAAATACATTAAATAAAATCCATGTCCTTTTTTGTATTATGTCGCTAACGTTAGTTTTGTTACTGATAATTTCTCTGAAAAAAGCCTAAAAGAACTAATTTTTTTTGAGGATATCTTGAGTAACTTAATGTTGTTGCAATATATAAAAATAATATGTTAGAAAGATCATCATCCCGATACACAAATATTTTTATTTTGCGAAGTTCCGTTGCTAATGATTGAGTTTTAGTTTGAGTCAGACATTCTTATAAATTCCATATGATCTAAAAGAATGTTTATAAATTCGAATAGTTTTCTCATAATGTTTATATGACTATTGATATAGAGAATATATTAGCATTGATATTATATATAATCGATTATATTTAATAAAACTATATTGAATGAGTTGATGACAATATATAAGTTTTCTATTTGAAAAATTTAATTTATTTAATATTATTAAGAATTAGGATTTAGTTTTTTTTAATGATTCTATTTAATTTAGAAAATTTCTTTTCTTAACTATTAATTAAGATAGTTTAATATGATTATATAAATAATAATTAAATTGATTCGTTTATTAATGAATTAATAATTATTATATAATTAAAAAAGAAAATAATAATTATATTTAGGATCGTAAAGGAAGTTTATCTGGTGAATGTGAATCATCATCGGGATCAAAAAATGCACAAAATAATTCACATTTATCATTACGTAATAAAGCTAAAAATGTTAAATATAAAACAAAATCATCTCTTGTTTTTCAAACTGTTAAATATCAAAATTCATCTATGGAAAATAAAAATAAAATTAAAATTAAAAAACGATCTACTTCGACAAATAGTCGTTCAACATATTATCGTCCAACAATATCAACTAATTCATTAAATAATTCAATTAATAATAAACGTACAAATAATAGATTTTTATCAGCAAATAATAATAATGATCAATCATCATCACCATGGATTATAAATGAAACTTCAATGAATTTTATTGAATTTGTTCAATTATTTAAATCATTTTATTTTCATTGTCGACGAGATTTAAAAGATTTATTTGATAAATTTTCATTAGAAATAAATATTGAACAAGATTATACAATAAAAGAACAATATAAATATGATTTATTAGATATGCAAAGACATTTAACAGGTTTAATAACAAGAAATATTATTGAAAATATAAATGATTATAATAAAAATAGAATTTATGATATGATTGCTATATCATCAATACCTTCTTATGCTATTAGTACACATACACCTCACAATTATCTTATTACAATTGAACTATTTAGACAATTTTTAATAGAACATCAAAAAGAAGATAAAACTTTATATCATATTCAACAAATTATTTATGTAAGTCACCAAAAATAACTTTACAACAAATATATATAATCAAAACTATTTACACTTTTAAATAAGTACGAAGTATTTATACTTCGATTTTTAGAAAATATATTTGCTACTTATATGTTTTATTCATTATGACTCAGTTAGTATAATTATCAAGTGTCTTTTTTTTTCAAAGCAGAATTACAAAACACAAGTATATTTATGTAAAGAGAATTAAAATAAAAAATAGATTTTTCCTATTAAAACTAAAATCCATTGACATGATATAATTTTTATTAGTCCTACCTTTAATTTAAGAACTTACAAATAATTATATAAATAGAATTAAATCTTCATCGGAGAACGAATTTACATTATTAAATATATAGATATCGACCAACGAAAACATTCGATTTCGATATATAACCAAGTCTAAAATTGATTCTAAATTAAATCAGATTGAGTATTGTTCAATCGTTCTATGCTTATTTCATATAGTTATAAATAAACCATAGTTTGAACTCTTTCATCATAAAAACAATTATTAAATATTATCTCTATATCGAAAACAATATTTTTGCATATTTCTAACCCCTTATTGCAAAAGTCTTCAGAGAAATTTGTTATATATATATCTTGTGTTAGCGTGATCATTTTTTTCTTTTCTTTTTTTCCGTCATGTCATAGCGAGTAAAAAAGAGCTTCAATTTAATGTACAATAAGTTTTAGGAATTTTGTTTTAAATCAAAATGGCACGTTCAGAAAGAAAACATCTAGCAAAACGCATTTTACAACATTACGTACACATTACCAATCGTCAAAAGAAAATTACTATTAATCATTTTTCACAAGAACAAATTCAACGTCAAAGTATATATAGTATTATGAAAAAGTTGGAACAATCTGGTATTATTGATGACAAACCCAGAACTGGTCGTTTTAACAAATTATTGAAACGGCAATTAACTCTGTTACATCGATTCACTGATCAGAAGACTCGTATTTTGTTGCGTCAAATTGCTTCATAATTTTATGTCAATATTTCAACAATCAGTTGGCATTTGAAAGCTATATATGAGTATAATGTATCGAGAAAAAAAAACGCCCACCCAAATACACCGACAAACAACTCAAATAATTTTCAAGACGTGCACAACGATTATACAGAACATTGCCAAGTAATAATTTTTAATTGGTGTTGAATAATGAACAATATTTTTCGTTACACAATGAATCCATATCGGCTAATCATGATTTTTCTAAATCGAATTCAAGTGCAGCATCACCACAAGTCAAATTGAAATGTACAAAAAAATTTGAACCAAAAATTTTGCTATGGATTTCTAAATACGAAAATGTTATCTCAACGCTACTCTTCTCAAAGCAACAACAAGCTGTTATGTAAATTAGGTACTTAAATGAATGTATCAAAGCTCACGTCATGGCATTTATCGACAAGTATCATTATAAAAAAAGAATATGTTATTTTGGACTGATTTAGGTCGATGTCATTGTGATCTTAAAGTGATGGGATATTTGGACGAAAATGACGTTCATTTTTTATCTGAATAAGATAATCCATAGAATTGTCCCTAAGCTCGACACATTAAAACGCTTTGGTAAATTCTTGAACAAATGATGTATGACAGTGGTTATTAGAAGCAACAAGCATCGATCAATTAAAGAAAAGAATTGTGAAAAAATTAAAAGAACTTGATATCAAATTTGTACAAGTTATGTTTTCGGATATATGGAAGCAAGTTAGACGAATTCCTGATAAAGGATATTATCGAGCTTGTTATTTCTGTCGATTTTCTGTATATTAATATTAGTAGATTCCTTTCATGAAAAAACTAGAAAATGAAAACTTGTCTTTCGAAAAAAAAAAAAAAAACTAAACGAAATAGTTTTGTCTGAAGACTTTTGCAACAGAGATTAATATAAATCTGCTCAGATTTGAAGAGATTTCTATAATAAAATAAATATTTATACAATTATTGATGAAGAGTGATTTATTTATGAGTATATATACTATTGAGACTGTAACCAGTTGAACTAATAACAGACATTCGTTTGAGATAATATTTTATATGTTTAAGAACATATTAATAAGACTTGAAAAAAAAACACGTAAAAGTATTTGTCTGCATGAACGAATCTTTGAAGTTGATTTAGTTTATTCAATGAATATGTATATATTTAGATGTGAAATAATCTGTAGAGTATCGTGAAAGTTAAATTCGAAAAGAATATTCGTTTTATTTCGATATTGAATTTCAAGAAGAAAAACTCGTTTGTTAGAGATATTATAATAGAAATGTTGAATTTATTTTAAAATTTAATATCTAAATAAAACGAATATATTTTTCGAATAATTATTCTATAGATAATTAAACTTATCTAGGAGTAATATATGAAATATGAAATTTTTTTATTTAATTTTTGAATAAATATCTAAATAAATGATGATAATTCGTTTATAAAGATCTATCAAAGAGATAAAAATGTTTGATATTTTCTAGTATGATAAATATGTCGTTGTAAATGTTTTTAAAGTCTAGATATGAGATAAATATATTTGAAAAAAATATTTAATTTAATATTGAAAATAGTATTTTGTTAATAAAAAAATTAATTTTATTGTTGTTTTGTTTATTTTTTTAGCGTCATGAACCTAATAGAGAAAATCGTTTGAATAAAGTTCTTTCATTCGAAGGTTTTTCACGTTATCTTTTGGATAAAGAAAATTATGCATTTATTAATGAACATACAAAAGTCAATGAACAAGTAATGACTAAAAAAAACAGAAAAATTAATAACAAATAAAATGTTTAATTGATATGTTTTTATTTGTGTTTGAAATTAGGAAATGGATTATCCTTTATCATACTATTTTGTTGCTTCATCTCATAATACTTATCTAACAGGACATCAATTACGTGGTGAATCTTCAGTTGAAATGTATCGTGAAGTAAGTTTAGTTTTTTTTCTGTTTTAATAAAACAAAATAATTATTTTATTTAATATGTGAATAAATAAAGGTTCTTTTATCTGGTTGTCGTTGTATTGAACTTGATTGTTGGGATGGTGATGATGGTTATCCAGTTATTTATCATGGACGAACATTTGTTAGTAAAATATCATTTAAATTAGTTGTTGAAGTAATTAATGAAAGTGCATTTTTAACATCTCCATATCCAGTTATATTATCAATTGAAAATCGTTGTTCATTAATACAACAAAGACATATGGCACAAACATTTGTTAAAGTATTTGGTGATAAATTAATAAGAAAATATATATTTGATAGTGATTTTAATGAAGATTCATTATTACCATCACCAAATCAATTAAAATATAAAATATTAATTAAAAATAAAAAAATAACTAAAATTCATTCAACAACACAATTAGGAAAACAAAAAATTCAATTAACTGTTAATTATAGAAATTCTGTTTATTCATCACCTGATGATAATGAAGAAGATGAAGATTCTGATGATGATTTTATTATTGAGGATTTTAATGATGAACAATATAATAGACAACAATCACAACGATCAAATTCAATGACTGATTCACCTATTTATCATTTTAATAAAAATAATATTGATACAACTGTTTATAGAGATCATGATGAAGATTTGTATATTTATTTTTTTTTTTATTTTTATTTTTTATTTTTTATTTTTTATTTTTTTATTAAGATCATATCAACAACGTCGTTATAGTATTATGAATAATGAACCACGACAACGTTTGAAAAGTATAAGTTCAATTGATAATAATCATATTATTAAAGCAAATAAATCAGCTAATTTTATTGCAAAAATTCCAACTGTATTAGTAGCAAAAGAATTATCAGATATTGTTATTTATACACAAGCTATCAAATTTCGAGGTTAGAACTTTCTTAAACAATTATTTATAGAATTTTATTTATAATATAAGTTACTTTGCTTCTTTTTTTTTTTCTTATATAATCAATTTTAAATGTCAAGTATCTATAGGATAAATAATATTTATCAGATATAATATATAAGAAAAAACAAGATATAAAAACTTATCTAAATTCGAGAATAAAAATAATATTTATTTATTTCAAATAGAGATTTTCCTAAATATTAAATATTATAGATCGAAATAAAAAAAAATGATATCATTAAAATATTTTCATTCTCTATTGTAGAAAGAAAATAAACATAATTATTATTTAAATTAACTAGTAAAGTAAACTATTATTATTTGTCCGTATCATAATAATTATATTTTCTATTTAAATATATCTATTGGGTATTTTTATATTTTATCTCAAAAAAATTTATTACTAGTGAAAGATTGATGCACAATTATTATCATTAGTCATTAGTCATTATTAATAATATGAAAGATTATTGAAAAAATATTCTATTCTATTCTATTCTATTCTATTCTATTCAATTATTTATTAATAGTATAATAAGACAAAGTAAATAGGAAAATGAGAATTATCAATAGAATAATTCGATTTAATTTCTCTATATATAATATATGATCAGTCATATGAAGTTCACTAAAAATTTTATTCTCATATTATTTCTACAGTTTATTGAGTATAATAATAATTAAATAAATGAATTCATTATATGAATATGAATATGAATATTACTCTTTTCAAATTCATCTCAATTATTATTCATTCATTGTTTTGTTTTGTTTTGTTTTTTTCTGCTAAGATTATCCTAAGATAATTTGATGATTCACAATGACGATCAATTTAACAGTGATTTTATCGATTAGTTTTCAAACTATTTTCAAATAAATAATTGATTAGGAAAAACTTTTCAAAATTGATTTATAAATTGAATAGTGAATTTATAACAAAAAAAAAAGAAAAAAAAATTTAATTATAATGTATTTTATATAATTATTTAATTCTGATTATAATTCTATTTTCTACAACATTCAGACAGTTATCGTCTCTTGTATCACTCTTAGTGTGTCATGTTTTTGTTTTTCGTCTACGCGTACATTAAAAACTGATTAGATTTATTGTTTTGAATTGTTTTCTAATATTGATTGTTAACCTGATAAATACAGTATAGAATGATTGTATGTTGAAAAACTGAACAATATTTAAATATTCTAATCAATGAAAAGTTTTGTATTTCTACTAAAGTTTTTTTGATATTAAGAAAAATATTTTGCTCTTTCGAATAACTATTTTCTATGTTCAACATTTATTTATTCATTAATTGAAAATATTGGTCCAAAGATAAGTGAATTATTTTTACGATTTTAAACATTTGTTCGAACTATTAATCGAAAGTTTAACATAAAAGAAAAAGAAAAAAAAAAAGAAAAGTCTAATGATATTTATTTGTTTGAAAAATGATTTAATTGTAAATGTGTTGAATAATCTGAATAGGATTGACATATTCATCGATTTCAGCAAGTTCAATTGGTATAAAATCTGTTAGAAAAACTCCTAAACGTAATATTCAACAACTTGTTGCTCAACCAAGTACAACAAGTAAAAAATTCAACTATAATATAATAATATAAAATAATATTTATTGAATTATTTTAACAAAAAACAGGTACCGAAAGTTCTCGATCAGTTGATCAAGTATCACCTTGTCATCAAGTTGTATCATTAATTGAAAATAAAGCAAAAAAATTATGTAAAAATCAAGGCATTGATATGATTGCGTAATTAATTCTATTTATATTATATATATATATATATATATATATATATATATTTATATATATAGACATACGGAAAGTCAACTTGTTCGATGTTATCCAAGTGGATTTCGTGTTGATTCATCAAATTTCAATCCATTACATTTATGGATATATGGAATTCAGTATGTTTAATATTTATTTTATCTTATATATTTATTTTAATGTTAATTATTTTAGATTGGCTGCAACTAATTATCAAACGCTTGGTTAATAAATAAATATTTTTTTTTTGTTTGTTTTCATAGAGAAAAAAAATTCCTTTTTCTTTTTTTCTTTTTATTTTTAAGATGCTGGACAAATTCTTAATTTATCAATGTTCGAACAAAATGGTAATTGTGGTTATGTTCTTAAACCAAATGTTTATTGGGATAAAGAACATCCACAATATAATCGTTTTAATCCATCAATAATTGAACGTGAAGGTTCTTGTTTTGAATTAACAATTACTGTTAGTTAAATAATGAAATATATTTTATTTATAAATTAGTTGTTATTATTTAGATAATATCTGGTCAATATTTAACACAAAATATTAGTTCAACATCAAGTGTTTATATTGAAGTTGAACTTGTTGGTATTCCAATTGATTGTATGTCAAGAAAAACAAAATCATCAGTTAAAAATTCCTTAAATCCTATTTGGCAAGAAACATTTATCTTTCAGGTATAATA
>CAJNSZ010000517.1:24215-77936 GCA_905329745.1 Rotaria sp. Silwood2
CATTTTCATAAACCCTTCAGGGTACATGAGCGGTGATATACCTATAAAAAGTTGATAAAATTCATCAACCCTTCAGAAAAGCGTTTATTGATCTACCCTTTAGAAAAATCCTTAGAGTGAAAAATGCTTTTCTGAAGGGTTGATGAATTTTATCAACTTTTTAAAGGTATATTACCGCTTATGTACCCTGAAGGGTTTATGAAAGTACAACGTATAGCAAACCCTTCCGAGGGTTGATGAACCGAAAGGGTTTATGATATTGATAAATCCTAAAAATGGTATATGAAAGAGTTTATGATATTCATAAACGTTTTCCCAGGGTTTACTAATCTACGCCTATTTTTTACAGTGTATTCATCGTATTCACAGCTACTTAACGATAAGCAGGAATTCAAACGAGACAGAATTACGAGTAACATTTATGTGAACAATTCAATAAACGCAAACACCTCGTCATCAGTCCAGCATTTCCGGTCACTTTGCCATTACCTCGTCTGCGAGTACTAGTGGCCATTACTGATTTTCGCGCCAGACATCAGTTATACACAATGCAGAACTGTAAGAAATAATACGAAATTATCACAATTCCGGATAACTTTCTAGGTATCCCTCATCTGTTCGCTTATGTCTGTGGATTCTAGCTTCTCTTCTGAAAGAAGTCTTGATAAGTCGTACTAGCCCCTAGAGTATATTTTCTCTGGTTTTCACTATTCAACATTTCAAAGACTCATATTCATTTGATTCTATAGAATACATTGATCGTTTTAGTCTCTAAAGTGACATTTGCTCAAGTATTGATTAGAATCAAGAAGTTTTATTTGTCTCAATCTGTAAATGACATGCAGACAGACTGGTAAGCATTAATTGAGCAAGAGGAGTAACTGTGTTCATGAAAAAGCGATTTCGAATTATCAAAGCTAGTTAAACTAGGTACGAAACAATGAAGCGTAGACTAACGGTGACTTCTCCGTACAAGCCTAATAATCCCGATGCAATGTATAGAGAATTGTTGTGTTTCTCGAATGTGTATGAGCAGCAAGTTGCGGCATATTTATCGTAAAATGCCGCATAAGAAACATTTATTTGCCACTGTTCAACAAAGAGAGCATCGACAATATCCTGGATCATTGTTTTCATCCGAAATCGACTGGATAATGTCGATGTCATAGCCGATACATTTATTGCACAAGGATAGGCTATGTCAACTGTTGTAGCATAGTACAGTAATAGGTTAATACAGGTTTGATTGTATAAACATTCAAGTGCTGTGCGTAGCAATGTTTCAACTGCTGAACAACCGACATTGCATTCGGGCATCGCAAAATATAGAGTATTGGAGAAAGAAAGACAAACTCCTCAAGACTCAGTATAATCGATTTGTGTCCACATGAGCAGCCATTATTAAATGTGACGGGACTTGTGGAAAATGTCATCGAACTACTGTTAAGTTTGACTCATGAATACCAATTTAATAAATAGCTCGATACGAACGCGTTACCATGTGTGATATCACGTAGGAGCCGTAAGCTGCGAGAAAATCGAGCTGGAGTAGTCGTTTCAAATTGTTGAGTGATGACAGACATCTTTGAAAGAAACTCGAGCTCCATCATGATTTCAGCGCTCACAAATCCTTCTGTCAGAAACTGTTCAGCAGCATTCTGAATAGTCGTTTGAGAGATCGTACATAATGTTGATAGAAGTCCAAAATAGGCGGCTACGCATATACGAAGATCTGATCTTTCATAGTTATACCAGTTTCCATCGTCGAACAGATAATCAAGCCAGATATCTTTCACAAAATCGCTCGAACACACTTGATGAAAACTAGTGTTTGCAAGGGGAAAATGACTGACTTTGGGACTTTTTTGACTTTAAAGATTATCAAAGTCATTCGCTTGTTGGCGATTAATTTAAACTTCTATCCATGATAGGGTCTAAAGGGACATAGTGCTGATTACAAGTAACTTATAAAGAATGAAAAGCAATTAAAGGAAAGCACAAACAGAAAGCATATAAAATTATCAGCAAAGATAACATGAATCATGAGCAATGGTTTGCCGAGTAGAACCAATTTTGTATGCGAGCAGAATGCATAGACCGTTGACGAACGAGTAGCTTGAGACGTGAAGAACAGAACAGAGTTATATAAACATGGGACTGAGGGAGGGAAGGCTTGAACATGATGCCAATTCTTGAGAAACGAACAAGTTGCTATTGCGCCAATCCCCTTTCCTAAGATCATCAAAGTCATTTATTTTATATTCAATATCTGTTTCTTTATCCAAATATTACTTTTACCTTTGACATTCTGCAGATTTGTTAACCGCGAAAGCAATCACAATTTTGATTTTTACTCTGACAAGGCCTCAAAAGCTACCATGAGAATCTTTTTGAATAATATTAAATCAAAGAAGTACAAGTGATTTTAACACAATTTTCTTTAAATAAATAAAAAAAGAAATGTAGACAAAGAAACAAGACAAAAAGCCAGTTAGTGCAGTCTCTTTGGGGTTGAAATGTGGAACTCACATATGCTCTCTAGCCTCATTTAGCTAATACAAAATATGTAAACTGAAAAATCTCTCTTAGACTATAGTTGTTTTGCAGAATAATCAATTACAAGAGTAAGAACCTCTCTAATTTCTGCATTGCGAATAGAATCTTTTTTTAACTTTTTTCGATGGGCGCCTTATTTTTTGTTTGCAATGTTGCTATTCGCTCGTTATTTTTTACTTTTTTTTAATTCGTTTTTCTTAATTTATCATTCTTATTATTATAATCATTGAATTGATTGACAAATAAGTGTGTTTTACATATCTATGATATCTACAGCAGATCCTACACGCTATCATATATATTAATCAAGTCACAAATAATGATATTCAATATTTTTCAAAATTATAACTTGATCAATTTTCAAAAAAAAAAACTCTAGAAAATCTAACACGTTTTATTATTGATTGCTATGGTCTGTAATGGGGAGTGGGAGGGAGCCACAAAAACTCGAAATTAAAACTTACAGTCACTATTTTCTTCGAAAATATATGTGTTCCACAAAAGTAGACAATTGTAATATGTACAAAGATTTTCAAGTTAATATTAAATTCTTATTTTGTTCAATAGCTCGTCGTAGTTGATCGGCTGATAAAGATTTCTTCTCTTCTGTAAAGAGCCAACGTGCTGTTTGTTTGAGCATAAATTTTCTTTTCCGTCGATTTATACTTTGAAATAGGAAGAGGACTTTGTCGGTTCGATCGAATTGAAGATTGAAACATCAGGAAAAGTATCGCCAGTCACATTAGTGAGTTTGTAAATAGTTGAATCATAATAATTATCAAGTTCGTTGCTTTCTTCATCGATTGAGTCATCATAATACAAGATGCCATCAGATTCAGAATCCGATGCTATGTCTTCAGCAGTAGACTCATCGACTGCATTTGCTGTCACGTTCATTTCATCTAAAACAAAACTATTTAAATTTTTTAATGTATGTATCTTTTTCTCCTTTAGTGCATTATCCATACCAAGAGTAGAAAGTAATTAAAAAACATCATCAAAGGCACAAGAGACGATTCGTTCAGTATCGTTTGTTGTCAATAACCATGCCATTGAGACAGCTGCAGTCGATGCTGATTTACTAGCCTCTTTGCGATGCTTAGGAAAAACTAAAGATGTTGTGCCAATAGCAGAGCTATTAAGGTTGGGTGTGGGTGTTGGTGTGAAATAATAGAATATCCTCACCCACACTCACACCCACCCATATCCCACACCCCACACCTACACATCCCACACTCGCTGCTGACACTGCAAAAGTGAGAATTCAGGCTTCTTTCACGATCTGTAATGATGTATCGCTAAAATGTCTGTCACGGTCTGCTGCCAGACGGTGCCTGTCATTATCTGAGGGGGAGGGCACCTAAATTTATATCTCGATACTTATATACTGCTTTTAGATCGTATTTCACAAAACTACGTTGAAGACTGATTTTTTGACAGTACTAGCCGCCATTATCTTGAAGACGTCTGAATTAAGCAAAACAACCGGTCTTCACCGTACGTTTTTAATCTGCTTATCGGCTTCACCATTAGACCGGTTACCCATTTGGACCGATGAAAGTAATACTGTCACAGTATCTTTCGACGTTATCTTGATGTTCTTGATGGATGACCCCTAAGTATATCCACTAAAGCTTAGCACCTTGATTTATAAAGCAGATCGATAAAAAGCACAAAAATCTAGAAATAAGTATTAAAAAATTTAAAAAAATCGTTTATCATCTCATGAAATACTCATAAATTCTCTTGACCATAATTTTAAATTTGAATTTCGTAAAAGCTCAAGAAATTTAACTAAGTCCCATGGATGTGGACGATGGACTACACGTCAGTCAAGTAAAACTATAAAAAAAAATCTTTTATTTTCATTTTTAAAACATTTAATGTTGTTTACCTATTAATTTGTTCTTGTAAAGCTTCTGAATTAGCTCCAGCAAACTAATATAAAATTGTATAATTAAGACAATGTGTATGTGTATTTGAATGGCTTAAATGATTAGGCCATATCATTTAATTGTTGTCCTTTTCGATTTTTCTTTTTCTTTTTTGTTTTTTCTGCATTGATTTTTTTTAACAGTTAATTACTTTTCTAAAAAAGAAAGGAAAAATGTTTTATTTTGAAAATTCAAGTAAAAATAATAAAAATGCATACATTTTTAGTCTTCATCTTCGTCCTCCGATAGAATAAACGAGCACGTCGACGAGTTGGTGCTGGCGGTGGTGGTTGAGCTGCAGCTAATTGTTCTTGTATCTTTTGTATAGCTGCAGCATGTTGTTGTTGTTGATTCAGTTGTTGGATTTGTTGACGTTGTTGTCGTAATAGTTGTTTTTGCTAAAAGATAAAAAATAAAATGTCAATTAATTGAGCAGTGTGAAAGACACTCACATGGTGTATTTGTTGATGGGTCCGATTTAATCAGGCTCTACGATTTCGTGTCTAAAATATAAATAAATTGAAATTAATTACAATTATACAATATTTCGCGAATGAAAAAAGAAGACTGAAAGTTTGCATAACGAAGAAAGAAATCAGTGGAGATTATACACATGTAAAACTAAAATAAATATGGAACATTGCAGAAGACATGCAGACTATTATTTTCAATTGATTTTTACTGAGCCCAGTACATGTTGCATTTTCTGAAATAAAGAAAATATTAATACAAGCTAATTAGGTAAGAAATATATAAATCTACCACCACAATCAAACAACAAATATATATACATAGATAAATAGGTATACACATAAACATAATGTGCAGAAGAAGAGTTTTTAAAAAAAGCAAGATAATTCTGAGTGTTTAAGTGCACATTCATTCTACTAAAATCAAACTTACTGTTGAAGTAGAGAGTCTATTTTGACACATTTTGTTAATTCCGAAACGAGTAGATAGAGTCTGCAGTTCAACTGTACCAAAAAGAACCTTTTTTATTGTTTCATTCTTAACTCATAGGCAGAAGAATATAAAAAAGATGCTCACTTATTATTAAATAATATTACAAAATCTAAAAAAGCACAAAGATCACTTTTCTGTAAGAAAAATATTCACATGAATAAACAAAAAAATTCCGTCTTAATCAATGTAAATGTTGTTTAAATAAAATACCACCGATTAAAGCATTACACTAATTCTACTCATACGTTATCTTTTGATCACAACTAATTTATGTCATCTAATCAACTAAGAACCAAGAAAACAAAATATAATTCCACAACACCTGTGTTCTCTATTCACAGTTGATCTGATAACATATTGTTCGTTGTAGACAAAGATCATATAATTGGTCAAGAGAAAATGGCCATACAAAAAAAATCACAAAAAGATGATTCTAGTGATCGATAGCTCAAATTGTAAAAATGGTGGTATTTTCTTATACTTTTATTTTATGATCTTCTTATTGCAATTATCTATTGATTAAAATGAAGAAAAACATCGAAATATGATAATCATTTATCGATAGTCGTAAGAATGTTTTTTTATGTTAAATAATTATAAACAAAATGATATTATGGGTTTGAGTGTGGGTATGTGGGTCGAAAGAAAAAATACATCCAGGCCGACAACCTTAATCACACTCAACACCAACATACCGAAACCCACACCCACATCCGAGTATTTAGCTAGTTGGCCAGCAACCACTCAGTTACATATTAATATTGTAAGTACAGTGAAGTTTGCGCTCGACAGATGTCATATTAGACAATCAATGATTGAAAAGAGTGGCGTATGCAATTTTCTTTATGCAATCTGGTTAAATCAAACCACTATTGCCAGAAAACGCTGCAGCATTAAATACAAGTTGCTAGGTCATCAGATATCTATCTTAAGTATTCAAAACTGTCGGGGAACGAAAGCAAAGGAAGGACCTTCGAAGTCTCATGTTTCACGATGACAACTCAAGGGCACATTCAGTTTGGATTATCAACGAACTTTTTCGCCGAAAATCGTACAAAACTATATACGAATCTTTCAGTTTCTCGAATATTTATTTCTACTGGTTTCGAAAACTGAAAAAGCATCTGTACGAAATTCAACTGAATACCAATTGTACACTGTTAATTGCTTTGGAAGAAGGATATATTCGATCGCATAAATTCATTGACGCTGAGAGACCCATGCTTTAAAAAAAGTAGATTAGCACCAACTTTCAACATGGACACTAAGGATTAGTGAAAAACCTTACCGTATCTAATTAAATCACCCATTGTTGCAGAATTAAGTATAAAGGGTGTTCACTAAGTTTTGACCCGCTAAATCAATAAATTTATTGATTTAGCGGGTCAAGACTTAATGAACACCCTTTATAGGACTGCACAAATTGAAACGGATAAACTCATAGGAATACTTACCACCAAGATCATCTCAACCTGCTCTAAACCGTATCATTAGTTTATTGTCCGTAAATTTCTTCAAATATGCTAGAAGGTTATATAATTAATTATCAATAAACAGTTCTACGCATGAGATTAGTTTGTCATTATTTTTGCAACGTGTCGTGATGACATCCTCTGATCAACGACTTTAAGAGCGAAAGATTCTAGAGAAATCAATCACCAATAAACTAATGTTGAGTTTCGCTTTTTTCACTTAGTGTTAGTTTTGTTGTTTTCAGTTGTGCTTCAATGATTTCGTTAGGTATAATGAACCACTATGAATACCAAGCTCGATAATATTGTGCGGTTTTAGATTTTTAATCTATGAATCAATTTTAATAGCATCCGTTTCTTAGAATCCAATTGTTTGCAAATATGCAAAAACCTCAGGCTTACGTAGTAAATTTTGTGCAAAATTAATCGATTGTGATCAGAAAGTGTTAACCACTGTAGCACCCGCTATTAATTGAATAACAGCGAAAAGGTCTACCTACATATGTATGAAAATACCTGTTGCTGAAAGTGATATGCCAAGTGCTAAATAACATAATTGTGGATGTGAGAGTAAAGACACAAAAAATGCGTCCACATCTAAAATCTACACTTACAAACTACATATGGTACTAAGCGTCGTAATCTGTCAAAGTTGAGCAATATCCATGAACAAATAAAAGCCGTATACGAGCATGTCTTCTCCATTTCAACACCTTTCTACCAGTCTATTTGAGCTACGATGTTCTTCTTGTTTATCCATTTTTTTCTTGAAAAAGTTGTTTTAAAATAATTTCTACTACTGTACATTGTACTATCCCTAACATCATCGACTTTTTCAATATTGTGTTATTATTTATCAAAAGAACAAGGAATCAAAGTGATAACACATACAAATCACAACCGTATTCATCTAAACGTAGCTCGAAGTTCCATCAAGTAGTGCAAAGTAGCCTGAAGTACTTCAAAGTATAGCTGAAAGTACTACTCAAGTAGCTTAAAGTAGCCTCTAAGTATGCAAAAAACCAACTTGAAGTAGTTCAAAGTAGTCTTCAAGTAGCTAAAAGTAACTTCAGGCACAAAAGTTCGCCGTTTTCTCCTTGGGTAAAACCCTTTCTGCAGACTTATTTCGTGACTCTAGTGCCCTTCCAATCTTTCGTAAAAAGTATAATCTATTAATTTATTTTCTCTTTATTTTTTAACAAAGGATTCATTTATTTTTATCCTTTATTATAAATGATACTAAAGATACAGGGTCACCCTTAGATATAAATTTTTGTCTTGACGAGTTCGTTTGTTCATAGACACAACGTACAATCTTGATTTTGTGATTGAAACAAAAAAGAAAAAAAATCAATATGAGTTTCCTTTCTGTAACCTATCCTTCCTCCGACCAATAATTTTCTTTTGGACAAAAAAAGAGAACGAAAGTGATGACTCATTTATTATTTAATCAATGAAAAACAATGAAATATGTTTCCCAGTCGGCCAGTGCACCCTCTCTCACTCAAAAACAACAAAGTAGAGTTGATAATATTCACCCGATTCAAAGTCACATAGCTATAGATGAGGTAATTAATTTTCTAGAATTTGTAGACAGTTATTCTTATTAAACAGGACTAAAAATAGATCTACAAAAATTTTTTTTGTTTTAGACACAACCCATCTCACAAAAACCGGATCGATTTTAGCGGTAAACCGCCAGTTTTTATCCGGTTTTTACTACATGGGAACAAACTGATGAAATCGACGTTGCCAGAAATTTAAATACAAAAGAACAAATTATAACATGTAACTTTTAATTTTATATTATTCGTCAAAACAAGAAACTTTTATTCAATAATTTTAGTTATTAATGAATTGAATGAACTTTTCACCATTAAAGAATTTAAGATCTTCGATAGTTTAACAAAAGTTGTTTTTCGTATAAAGTAAAAATTTATGATATAAATTCAATAAAACAATTTTTTTAGATTCAAAAATAAAGAACATATACAATTCGTGAAATTAATGGCTTCGTTCTCGAGCTTGGTTCATAGCCTGACTGATAAAGCAAGTGTAGTATCCACAATTTGACGTTTATGTTGGAGCGCCGTTATTGTTTTTCGTGCACTGTTGTTTATTTTGCATCGTTGCTTTTTTTTTGCGCCCTTGTTTTTTTTGTGAAGCTTTCTTATATGTTCATTACTTGTTCTTAGTTTAATAGAAGCTAAAGCACATTCAAAACGTTGTCATTCAATATGAGGAGCATCAAGACTATCACGTAAAGGAATCAACCCTGCTTCATCACAAACAGCAGCAATTTCTGCACCTGAATAATTTTTTGTCAATTCAACTAAACGTTCTATTTCAATATAAGGATTAATTGGTTTATGACGAAATCGAATTTGAAATATTTCAAGATATTTTTTTTTTCACCTGGCAATTGGACACAAACAAGATGATGAAAATGTCCAGGTCGCATTAGTCCCTATGGAAAACGAAGTAAATTACTCTTTTTTGTCTTATATTAATAATTATAATCATGTTTACATGCTGGATCAATACAATCAGGTCAATTCGTAGCTGCAATAATTGTTACACTTTTCAATCTTTTATTGCCATCATTTCAATGAAAAGTGCAGCAATAACACGATCACTAACATGAGATAGACTTTAATCAACGAAAAAATAATATTAAAATCTTGTTTTTTTTGAGTAAATACAAAACTTATGAATTTCATAAACTTAATCATGAATTAGCAATAGCATCTATTTCATCGAAAAATATACAAATTATTATTAAATTGTTTTTCTCTAATTAAATAGGATCCGTTAACAAAATGAAAAGAATTATGTGGTGAAGAAGATACATGTGAAAAATTTAAACATTGTTTACAAGAATATATCAATAGAGTTAATAGTAAACTATGAACAAAAGAAACATGTAATGAAGAATTACTGGATTTTCTTCAGTCTTAATGAATGTGTAAGAAGAATAATGAGATAGTTATGATTTATTATTATTATTTTCTTTAAACCCCTCCCCGTAATAGAAGCCCCTCCCATATTAGAAGCCCCCTTTAAAGGATCTATCCAGCAAAGTTTTCAATTTTTCCCAGTAAAATCCGGCCAAAGTTTGCAAGGCCTAATAGAAGCCCCGGGGGGCTTCTAATATGGGAGGGGGTTTAGTGATCATCGCATATATGCAAATATTTGAAATAATCAACAAATTAGAGATGTCCATCGAGTTTTAGCCATAGATATATGTCCAACACTTTTCTCCTTTCTTTTTATTGTTTAACCTGAGTGATTTTTAATTGAACTATTTTGTTTATTCCACTGCAGATGTCTATGTCTGCTGCTCGTTTAGTAATTAGAACAACAATTGCAAGTCCTAATCCTGTTTTTACGCTAATGTCAGGGTGTACACTAGCTACTACATCTGCATCAGCTCCAGCTTCTGAATCAGCAGCAGATATGGTTTTTACATTTGCTTCACCATCTGAAGTAAAAACATCATTGAGATAGTGAAAAAAGAAAATCAAATATATTTTTATTGATTTAGGATTTTTATAATCAAGCAAAAAATATACGACAAATTGATGTTTATACAATAAGTGGTAATATGGGTATTCTTGGTATGTAAAATTAAAAATTAAAAAATATTTGAATTCTATTTCTAAATCTTTTGTAGCTCATCACGCACCTATTCTTAATGTACTTAAACCAGGTGTTGTCTCTGTGTTTGAATCAGATGAAAATACAAAAACGATTTTTTGGTAAATGAAGTTGTTTTTTCTCAGATCATATCGATCTATACGAAACTCAAAAAGTTAACTGATTAAATTGAAAATAACAAAATGAAGAAGCTACTCTTTACATTTAAGCTCAAAAGATAATTAATTCAAATGACATACATTTTTGTTGATTCCTTGACACTACGAAATGCCGAGCAATATTTTTTAACAGAATTTTTATTTGTTTTTTTAGTAAGTAGTGGTTCAGTTGGTTATCATCCAGATTGAAATGTTCACTTATTAGCTGAAGAAGTAACACCTATTGAAAATCTTGATTGTAAAGTAAAACAAAATCTCCTTACAAATAAATAAAATTATTATCTGTTTTTTTTTTCTATTTTTTTAGGCTGCCTGGGATGCTCTACCTGAAACTCAACTTGAAATTGATTGTGCTTAAGCTGCTATTAAAGCAGCCTCTGGTGTTTTTCAATAAGTTTTCTAGAGAAAAAAATACGAACAATATGTAGGTTATAAAGATTATTTAGTTATTTGTTCATTTCTTCTTTTTTTGCTATTTAATACAAAGCATTATATTCAACTCAAATAGATAAATTATGTAGTATTGATGCCGAAATAGGAATCTGTTTCGCTCGTTTTATAGTAAAGCATTCAAAGACAAGTTGATCGATTGCTTGTCCGTTTGCGCTTTCGTTTGATGACTTTGTTCGAGTTGCAGACATTATCAAAGCAGAACTCTTCGCGGCGAAGAAGAATGTCAGTGACACTACTTTTTGACATATTGCATTTGTCGGTTAATTTACGCGCTGACAAACCCTGACCATTTTGATTATCTTTGATAAGTGCAATTTTTTGCTCCAGATTCAACGCTAATCGATTCGACATGATGCTGTCTTCCCTATTTTACATAGCGGACATGTTGTCTTTTTATCACTCAAAAATTTTCCTCTGTCATTCGACCGTCTAATCGATGAAGAAGAAGTGTGTGGGTGTGGGATGTGGGTCATGAAGACAAGACTGAGACACACGCTACACCCACACCCACACATGAATAGCTTGTTAGTCTATATTTCATCAAAGATTGCATATTCAAAATTATTGCGATCCAAACTATTTTTTGAAATACAATGTAAAACGAATGTTGAAGAATGAAGGTAGAAATATGCCCCCCTCTCCATTCGCAGACGTGCCAGACGCCTTCAGGGTTATTCGTATTTTTGTGGCGCAGGTCTGAAAGACAGAAACCTAACGTGAGCCGACCCCTTCTTCAATAGACGATCTGCTATTAGGCTGTCCTCCTACGAGAAATGTTCCAATCCTATTCACTTTGCAACGTCATTGTTCGATTATTTTCACTTCGCTTTCTGCCAGAAAAAGGCAAATGATATTTCAAAGTTTGTGGGTGTGGATGTGGCTGTGGGTGGGTGTGGGTGCGAATCTGCAGTTTACCGGCATCTACACCCGCATCCACCCACACCCACACCCACACCCACACTCACACTCACACTCACACACACCCACACCCACACCCCTTTTCAGATACTAAGCTACTGAATCCTCAAATGCTATATAAATTACGCAGAAGCATGTTAGTGAAGCAATAAGTGTCTTGTAGTAAGAAGATTTTATGTCTATTTTTTTCTAATGAAAAACTCAAGTTTCATATGTAAAATCATGACAAATTACAAGAGTGGGCGAATAGAGAATCAATAATTATGTAGGAAGTTTCTAATACTAAGAAAATTATTGTCCGTATTGCAATTACCCATGTAAAAAAACAAGCCTGGAAATCGGATTAAAATCGATTTTTGAGAGAAAAATCGCGAAAAATCGATTACAAGTGGCAAATTCTGATTAAATTCTAGTCGAGAATCGATTATAATCGATTTTACTGAGTAAAAATCCTTTAAAGTCGATTTTTTTTCTGAGAAATCTAAATAATCGATTAATAATCTAATCGATTTTAATCTATTATTTCAATCGATTAAAATCGATTTTTTTTTCGGAAAAATCTAAATAATCGAATTTAATCGATTTTCCTCGGTTTTAATCGATTAATGAAGTAATTGCGCAATCTCAATTGAAACAGTTTATATACCAGTTCCAATTTTAATGTATTTGTCGAGTTTCAGCCTTATAGTTTATATCAGCGGGGAATCCAAAAATATATGAAAAAATTAGGTTCCACATTCGAATCTCGAGAAAAGCACATATCTCCGATGAATATGATTAAAATCGATTATCAGGTAAGAATCGATTAAAAGCGATTATCAAGTAGGAGTAGGTTACAACACCCTCATTTAAAAAAAATGACGAGAAAAATCAGATTTGAATCGATTTTTTTCTGATTAATAATCGATTAAAATGGCACGATTTTAATCAGATTTTTAATCATAAGAATCGATTTTTGAGGATTAAAAATCGGATTAAAATCGTGCCATTTTAATCGATTATTAATCAGAAAAAAATCGATTCAAATCTGATTTTTTCCGTCATTTTTTTACATGGGATAGAAATACGATTTCTTTGATATTGTAGATTTAGAAGAAAGTGTGGAAAAGAAATCTTTTATCTTGAATGTGGTAAGTTCCCATGAACAAATTCTATGATAATTGTTTTCGATCAACTGGAAAAAGCTCATGGCATCTATTATACTTATAGTTCATAGTTAACACATTGAACAAACATTAATGAAAAACTCCAAAATGATTTCAATAACTCATGTATGATTTAAACTGAACAAAGATGGCCAGTAAGCCATCACTAGACGGTTCAGTATAACGTGTGCACAATAATGGCAATTAGCCGAACGTAGTCTAGTATTTAAACGATCGACTAGGTTCTCAATGCCATTCTATCTGTGTGAAACCGATAAGCGTTGTTTGAGTGGTTATTTACAGAGGGTATGCCAGTAGCAGCACAAGCAAACGTCTTACATGGAAACTAAAGAAGAACAGTCAATATTATTTAGTATTTAAATAAAAGAAAAAAAAATGCTGTTTATGAAAATTGATGATTAAATTTTAAAGAATAATTAATTTGACAGTTTCCAATAAAATATTTTTTTGAAAAAACAAACATTCAATGACTTAGACATTATATGTATGTAAAAATTGCATAATAGTACTCAAGTAAAGTCGGGATTATTCAATATTATAAAAGAGATCGATACAAATTCATTTCATAACAACTTTTCAGTGTAATCTTATCACGTCAGTAAAGGAAAAAAACTGTGTTACAAAGTAAAAGTTTTTCTATACCAATAGTACGTGCGTGATTATAAATAATCTGTAGAAAACAAGAACTGTGTCAATTTTATTCTAGCTGTTGCATTCGATTTACTTGAAGACTTTTCCATATTTTGTGTAATATTCAAATGAGTATTCATTCAAGCAAACAGCGAATAACTACGACGAGTTTCAGTGATAAAGTGAGCAAAGATATTACCAAGTAAATTGAATATGAAGTTTTTTCAGGAAATTAACTCTTCGATTATTCTCTTCATCTCTTTTACAGCACTTTAAAAAAATATACAACGAACAATCTTTTAAATGCATTATATTCTTCTTTTAATTTTTATTAGAAAATCAATTAAATGCCTTGAGAGTGGATATGAAGTTGGGTATGGTTCTTCTCTTAACGCACACGCACATCCTCTAATCCGTAATCTGTTTGAAACTTTAACAAAAAGCTCAAGGCCAATGGCTAATAAGGGCTTACTTTGACATTTTTTTCGTATTGTTTGAAAAAACCAATCAAGTGTTTTTGAATTATTTATCTAGCCGATATATTAAATAAATGACACCGGGAATCTTATCCTATTACCTTTTCCTAAATTACTAGTGATATAAGGGTTTGACTAAATGTATTCGTGCATAATCTACTAATATTTCAATTTTGTGATTTTCACACTGTTGCTAAATTTTATTAATTTTCACAAACGTTCAAATTGCAATAAAATGATGTTGCTGTCAAAGTGCTAGCCGACATCCACCCAAATGAACAGTAATTGTAGCGGCATAGTTTTCATTACGGAAATTGGAATTATCTAGTAAGTCAGAAAATTTTTTCACGGTATTCATTCGTTTGTTTTCATATAGCTAAAAATATCCCAATGGATATTTCATGAGGAACTTCAACATCATCACACTTGTGTTATGACATTTACTAAAGAATGGTTTTGAAGTATCAAATATCTTATATTTGGAGCGAGCATCTCCACTTCGGTAAGAAAGAATATCAACAAAAAATACTGTGGAGATTGTTTTAATGTTACTGGTCTTACAGAAAGAGGAAAAAAGCCTTTAAAACTGAAGACTTTGCTGTTTCTCCTTCGATTACCGTGTATTCGTCTGATAACACTTGGTTAGAGGAAAAAAACGATACTTTCTTGTGTTCAGAAGAAATAATCGTTCTCTGCCACAATATGACAGAAAAATAAACAAAGAAGTAAATTCTAGAGTAAAAGATGAGACCAGCGAAAGTTTATGCTTTTTTTTTGACAGCGATCAGAGCAGTTTCAGTTGAGAGGTGCCTTCTTATGCTCAACAGTNGCATAAAGGGTGTTCACTAAGTTTTGACTCACTTAATAAATGAATATATTGACTAAGCGGATCAAAACTTAGTGAACTTCCTTTATAGGTCTGTACAAATTGACACGAATAAACTCATAGGAATACTTACCACCGACATCATATCAAATTGCTCTAAATCTTATCATTAGTTTATTGTACGTAAAGTCCTTCACGCATGCTAGAAGGTTATGTAATTAATCATCAATCAACGGTTCTAAGAATGAGACTAGTTTGTTATTATTTTTGCAAGGTATCGTGATGACATCATCTGATCAACGATTTCAAGAGCGAATGAATCTCGAGAAATCAATCACCAATATACTAATGTTGAGTTTTGCTTTTTTCATTTAGTATTAGTTTTGTTGTTTTCATTTGTGCTTCAATGATTTCATTAGGTATAATGAACCACTATGAACGCCGAGCTCAATCATATTGTGCGGTTTTACATTTTTGATCTATGAGTCAATTTTAATAGCATCACTTTCTTAGAATCGAAGTTTTGGAAATACCCAAAAACCTCAGACTTACATAGTAAATTTTGTGCAAAATTAATCAGTCGTGATCAGAAAGTGTTAATCACTGTAGCACCTGCTATTAATTGAATAATGACAAAAAAACTGTACCTACAGATGTATGAAAATATCTGTTGCTAAAAGTGATATACAAAGCGCTAAATAACATAATTTTGGTTGTGAGAGTAAAGACGCAAAAAATGCGTTCACATCTAAAACCTACATTTGAAAACTACATACGGTACTAAGAGTCGTAATCTGTCAAAGTTGAGCAATATTCATGAACAAATAAACACCGTATTCGAGCATGCCTTCCCTATTTCAACACTTTTCTACCCGCCTATTTGAGCTACTATGCTCTCCTTGTCTATTCGTTTTTTTTTTGAAAAAGTTATTTTGAAATCATTTCTAATACTGTACATTGTATTATTCTTAACATCATTGGCTTTTTCAATATTGTGTTGTTAGTTATCAAAAGTTCGCGGAATTAAAGTGATAACACATAGAAATAACGGTCGTATTCATCTAAACCTAGCTCGAAGTTTCATCAAGTAGTGCAAAGTAGCCGGAAGTATTTTAAAGTAGCTGAAAGTACCACTAAAGTAGCGCAAAATACTACTCAAGTAGTTTAAAGTAGCATCGAAGTATGCAAAATCAACTTGAAGTAGTTCAAAGTAGCCTTCATGTAGCTAAAAGTAACTTCAAGTACAAAATCCGCCGTTTCCCCCTTGACAGCCATTCTTTCTAATTTGTAATACAATGTTTCAAATTTGTTGATGCGCTTTTTTCGCAAACTTGCCCCAAAAAAGTAATCGAATAAAACCATCCTTTAGCAAATAAAATCATCGAGAATGCTGTTCAAAAGTTATCTTGTTTATTAAGGGGGGCTAATTTTTTATATAGTTTTTTATTTAACTTTTATAAACAATGACTTGCTATCTGAGATAATTCTCATACTGGAAAATCAATCTGTTGATTTACGAAATGTAATTTATCTTTTTCAGCTAATTTTCATCTATTTTATTTTTATAGAAAGCAGAATTTATCAAGTTACCAATGTCAAAACTTATGGAAGATGGNCTTACACCAAAATGATCAGCGCAAAATTCTCTACAAATCCTCCAAGTTTCATCAAGTTTGAAGATGGTCGATGTAAAAGCTGGAGGAAGCTGGCGGGATTACCCATGCAAAATAGTCTCGTACTAGGCAAAACAAAGAGTGACAAAATTTCTCCGACAGAGTTAGGGAAATCTACTGTATGTGTAAGTATTAATTGAAAATAGATAATTCTGTTTGTTCTTCATTTAGTTGAATATCAAATTCAAAAATCAAATGTAAGTATTATATTCATATTAATATTTATCTTTTTTCATTATTTAGTTGAATATCAACATCAAAATCATATGTAAGTATTATTTTTATATTAATACTTATCTTTTTTCATTATTCAGTTGAATATCAAATTCAATATCCTATGTAAGTGTTATTTTAAAATAGATAATTCTGTTTTTTCTTCATTCAGATGAATATCAACGTCAAATTTATGTGTAAGTGTTATTTTTATATTAATATTTATCTCTTTTCATTGTTTAGTTGAATATCAAATTCAATATCAGATGTAAGTATTATTTAAAAATGCATAATTCTCTTTCTTCTTCATTTAGTTGAATATTAAATTTAAAAATCAAATGTAAGCATTATATTTATATTAACATTTATCTTTTTTCATTTATTTAGTTGAATAGGAAATTCAATATCATACGTAAGTATTTTTTTAAAATACATAATTCTATTTGTTCTTCATTTAGTTGAATATCAAATTCAATATCAGATGTAAGTATATTTTAAAAGAAATATTTTTTTTTCCTTTTATTTAGCTTAGTCGCAATAACAAAATCACAAGTAGATTGTATTTAAATTAAATAAATTTATTTTTTTTGCATTTAGTTTTGCTTGCACGACTCATCAAACTGAACATATGAATTTTGGGATAGAATAAGTTTTCCGAAACCCTGTGGCAATGTAGATGAAAGAGTTGAGGACAATAATAAACTCTATTATAAACCCACTAGAAGGGTTTATGTAAGCGTTTATTGATTTCTAGAATCCTGTCATATACCCTTCCAAAGGGTATCGGAAAGGGTTTATTGTTTTCCTAAACCCTTTTAAGGGTTTATTAAAGTGCAACGTATAATAAACCCTTAATGGGTTTATTGATTTCCGAAACCCTTTGCTAAACCCTTTGAAAGGGTTTATTGATTTCCTAAACCCTTTAATAAACCCTTTAAAAGGTTTACGAAAATTTTACATGCGGTAAAAAGGGTTTATTATACGTTACACTTTCATCAACCCTTTTTGGGTTTATTATTCTACGGATTTTTTTTACAGTGTACCCAGACAAAGACCCAGACCCACACCCAACACCCATACCCATACGCATACCGAGACCAAGACCCACACCCACACCCACACCCATCCACACCCATTTTTTGGAAATGGCAATGAGGATGGAGGGTGCGGCTGTCGGTATGGTTAGAGTATGTGGATGCATATGACTGTCTTCCATTTCTTGGCACCCCACACCCACCCACACACAGCCACAGTCACATTTATCCGCCAACTCTCAAACTAACACTCGACACCCACACCCACATGCACACTTATACACCCATACCCCACACCCACACCCACATGCACACTTATACACCCATACCCCACACCCACACCCAGTGTTTACCAGTGGCTGTTGACTTGGACTATATTCGTTTTTGTCAGATCTGCACTGATATTTGTTTGCAAAGAGAAAATATTGTAAGTGCTCATGAAACCATCAAGCATTAAATAAATTGACAGCGAAAATCTTCAAATCTACTAAATCAGTGATTCATCAGCCTATCACAAGAATTGAATCATACCGTATCTGATGAAAACCTCTGAGTATTAGCATCCATTATTGGTTAATTTGGGTTTTCATTATGGTATCAAAGTCATAACCTCGTCTAACCCTTATTTTAACATAAAGTCTATAATTATTCTAGTTACGTTCATTTATTCCTTCGTGTACAAAAACCTTTAATAGCGATGAAAGATTATTTCGATGTCTGTCTCACATTCATGGAAAATTTCCAGTGGCTGAATTAGTCATTCCACATATATTTGTTGTGGTTATCGAGTAGGTATCAGCACTAGTTTTATGATTCACATTAGGAAGACTGTATTGACCTACACATGTATAATTTCCAGCGGGTAATTGTCCAGTTTGAATAAAAAACTGGTAAATAATTTGCGAACTAGTGCTATTATAAGTTGAACTAATCGTAGGTGAATAGGTACTGTAGGCATTAGAATATATCGCATTTTCTGTTCGTTGAACTGTGATAACTAAGGAAAGTGCAGTTGTGGTCATATTTGAAAAGAAGTACAGCTTGTTTTCACAGAAATAGCTATCACACGTTCCAATTGCACTTGAAACAATTAGTGAAGAACTCAATGAGCCTGTTACAGCAATAGACTAGAAGAACGAAGCAAATAAAGAAAAACGAATGAGATCAGTGTGAAAATAAAGAATTGATCTATACAGATGGAGAACTGGTTGCACTGGATTTTGAACCTAGAAAGAAGAGAGAAAGAATGATTGAAAAATTGAATAATATCATTACCGGCTGTTTGCCAAATGATAACAATAGGAATAATAACACTCAGACTCATCAATAAGCCCAAGAGAACACCAAGTGTTATAAATCGGAATTTTACCGATCTAAACCAGAAGTTAACAAAATTCGTTTGCACTAGTACATTTAATATTAAATTTATTTGATGGAATGAATTCCGAATCGCTTTGGATAAAAAAAATTAACTTCATTTTCTTTGTTTCTAACACAATCGATGACGAAGATGATGAATCAAATGACATAGTTCATTTGGAGGTATTTATCAATTAAAAGAGAAAGTATTTCGAGCTGTATGAACTAATTTTAACAACGCTCACTATCACACACAAGAATGTTTTCACTGATAAATAAGATTAAGAAATATTTTAATGGAATAAATCTAGCAAGTATTTTGATTGATCTCTGACAATTCGATATAATCTGCTGTTTTAGATAGATCACTAATAAACCAGCCGAATGCATGTGAAGAATAAATAAACTACAAATCAATCTTTGATCACCAATGCATTTGTATGATTTCATCAGAATGAAAACAGAATGAATTTTTAATACGATAGTGCGTCATATGCAAAAGTGGAATCTGTGAATTTCGGTTTGAAAGCATATCCTTACTCACAACTGACTTAACTAATTCAGTTTAATATTTCTCACCGCGAACTATTGATGAACAAACTTATCTGTGTGCAAGACTCGCTCGTGTCATCCTACTTACTTGATGCATGAAGTCAATTTCGTTTGAGATCGTATCCATGAATGCTTTTTGCTCGTCTTAAGTATGTTCGAACTCGACCAGGCCTCTGAACGGACAATACTTGGATCAGAAAATGATGCTAGTTTTGATATATCGTGGTTCAATACGGCATTATCCACTCTTCTTGATGAATCAATTTCAGGTGTAATTCGATTGATATTATTTGACAAAGCAATTTTCGATGGATACAGATAGGATAGAGGTTGTACATTGGCTTCAACCTGTTTTTGATCGTGTGGTAAAGGCACTGAACTCAGCTTATCCTATATAGATGAATAGTTCGACAATAATCTCTGCTCTTATACTTACCCATACGGACATTTTCGTAGTTTTGAGTTTGAATAGAACAGATTGTTTTCTTGAATACAGTATTTCTACGCACTCCTCTCATACAAATTAAATGTCAAGCAGTGGCATTAAACAAAGGATAGAATTTCTCTCTATTTCTTTTGTTTCTTTTTGCAACTCATCTTAGCTGTTTACAAAAGGATGTCGACGAAAACAAAAGGTAATAAAAAACTGTATCGAAAATGTTTTTCTTTATATGGGACAGAAAATTACAGATGGGTTTTTTAATGTTTGTGTTTTTATAAAACAATTCATCTGATGTGGGTATGGGTGTGGGGATGGGGATGGAGTGTGGATCTGCATGTGGGTGTATGAGTATGAGTGTGGGTGTGAATGTAGGTGTGGCTGTGGCTGTGGATGGGGCCGGATGTGTGCGGTGTGAGTGGGTATGAGTGAATGGTGCTAGGGTCAGTGTGGATGGGGGTGTGTGTGTGTGTGTAAGTATGGATGTGGGGTGTGGGTGTGGGTATGGGTGTGGGATGTTGGTATGGATGTGGGGTGTGGGTGTGGGTATGGGCGTGGGATGTGGGTATGCGTTGATGTGCCGTGTGAGTGTGGATGTTGGCATTCTCTTAAACTACACCCACACTCACACCCACACCAACACCCACACCCACACCCACACCCACATCCACACCCACACCCACACCCACATCCACACCCACACCCACACCCACACCCACACCCACACCCACACCCACACCCACACCCACACCCACACCCCCACCCACACCCACANAGTGGCCAGCTCCAAAATCAATATTGTAAAAAGAAAATTTCCGTTAGAACCAACAATGTTTTCTACTATTCTTAGAACTAACGAGGGAACATTCCCAAGTGTCACATCGCTTTTGAGTCAAGAGTATGCGCATCATGTAGGTCCTAATGATCTATAAACACTCTGAAAAAAGTTCGTGCCGCTAGCTTATTATTGCCGAGATATTGCATTTTTACTGTGTGGTTAAGAAAAAAGCCGTGGTCCCCCTCAGGAACACTAGAAAACTGAGTTTCGAATTTCGACTTGAAACTTTGTATAAAGACAGGCCTCAATGAGAATGGTTTATTGTGAAAGTTTCAGATCATTTGGGTGCTCCTAGTCTGAAATAAGAACATCGGAATCTGCTGGTGTATATGAGCAATATAAAGGCAATAATAAGCTAGCGGCACGAACTTTTTTCAGAGTATTTATAGATCATTAGGACCTACATGATGCGCATACTCTTGACTCAAAAGCGATGTGACACTTGGGAATGTTCCCTCGTTAGTTCTAAGAATAGTAGAAAACATTGTTGGTTCTAACGGAAATTTTCTTTTTACAATATTGATTTTGGAGCTGGCCACTCGATGTAAGCACTTTCGAGTGTTGCATAAACCAGCATAATAAAAAAAAGAAGCTGGCAAGGACGTTGTTTTTAGAAACTTTCATGCGTTTGAGTAGACGGCGTAGCTTTCTTTCTTTCTTCAGGCAGTTATTTAGCTAAGCATGCAGGCTCACAAGTATAGACTGCAGATTTCAATCAATTTTCAGCATGAAAACAGCAAAATACTTATCTGACTGATGTCAAATCGAAAAATTTTAAGGATTGCACTACCATGAGTAGAAATCAACTGTACAATCATTATTTCAAATCAAATGACAATCAGATCTCATCTCCTAAGTAAAATTGAAAATAAAATAAATGAGATTAATGGCCGTAAAATCAGTCTACAATGGTCTGAGACAAACTGGATCTCGTTGCAGTGACACATTGGAATATTAGGCTCATCCGAAATACTAAAATTTTTCTCATTGTTCTGTGGGGATGATGCCAAAGATTTATTGAAATTTGTCGAGTTTGTTCGAATTTTTCTCTCCCAACATGTATCTCACAACGAGCACATCCGTGTGAAAGTGATTTTTTGATAAACTTAGGTGTTTTTCGCTAATTTGCACTGGGATTTCAACAAAACGGTGAAGAACTAGTTGATATTTTTTCTAATTCACTTCGGTTTTAGTGCAAAAGACGACCGTACACAGTTGAAGGACGATCAAAAGAACATTTCTGCGCAAAAGACATAAAGAATAAATGAATTTTTCGGAAGAGCCAAAATAATTCTAGGGAGGGTTGTGCCCACCAGAGCCCGTCTGGTTTTACAGCATTAATATGTTTGATATTTGATTGAGCTAATCCACATATTAATGAACGTAATTTATTAACACAAATCCAATCAATATGTTCTAAATTAGTACTTAATAAATTGAAATTCGTTTTCATATAACATTCATTTGATTGACTATCAGTATACGATTTTAGAACATTTAATATATCATCTGTTAGTTGATATTCATTGATGGTAGATGGATAAAGTTGTTTAAAATATGAACTATACGGATTTTTTTAAAATAATTTACAATTAAGTATATTGTTCGTGTAATTATAATAAAAATAATGTTTTTGAAGATCTATTGTTGAGAAAGCAAGATCTCTTGGTAAATAAATATTAGTTTGAGCATTGAAAACATATTCCATTTTGTGTGTCATATATCGACAAAAGCAGAAAAATAAAGAGAATAAAAATTCAAAATGTAATTGCATCAAAGTTTTGAAAGAAAAGAAAAAAGACAAGGTGACTATGACTCATAATCCATCATCCAGCAAAGTTAATAGATGAATAATTTCTTTAAATTAAGTCATTATAACAATATCCACGTTCCACAAAACTGGCAATTCGAAGAAATTCAAGCAGCAGACTATTCAGCAAGAAGAAAACAGTAGACTTCGCCAAACTTCAAGAGATTTTAGAAGATTTATCGGATCTCAACAGACTTCAAGGCTAAAGTCTCTACTGTTTTCCCTTGTTCTATAGTATTGAATTCAAGGTAAATAAAGAAAATTCAAGAAGAAAGCAAGATGATGAAGGTAAAGACGAAAAGTATTTGATCATATCTCAAGGCATACAGATTTGAAGGGTAACCATCCAACTATATAGATAACCATCTTCTTCAATTACTTGATTTTCTTGAATTTTATGCTGATTGACCAGTGCATATACTACTAGAAAATAGTTAAAGTCTATAGTTGAAATATATCGTCATTATAAAAACATATTTCTTGCTAAAACATAATTATACACTCTGAAAGTTTTTGAAGTATTCTATGAACCTGTATATTTATGGCTTAATCTGCGACTACTTACTGAAAAACAAATCCAGCACAATAAATGTATTCTAGCGTAGACAGGATGAGACTCAATATAAATATCACATCAACAGTGCCGGTTCAGCATAAATATAAGACATTATATGGAATGTTAGATGTCGCAAAATTAACTTCATAGTTTTCGTATATTACTCCAAAGTTTCAGTTGATCACGAGAAATTAATAGCATAAGTAGTTTATATTAGTGTTCTACTTTACTTAATATAAAAGTGAACTCTTAAAAGTGAATTTTACTACAGTATATTAATGAATTTCGATTTCGACATTGATCGCTATGCTTCATATATCATCAGATCGCGTACTACATTTACATTGTTTCTATCCTTTATTATGTTGTATATTGTGACTTTCTATTGATATAATATTACATGCAACGAAAAAAGAAAATAAAGCAAAAATGAAAGAAAAGTCACAGCATAGAGAATAAATTCTAGAAAAATATTTTTCTTGTTTTATCGTATCTATAGCAACGGGCAAACAAGAGAAGCGAACGAGTTTATCCATCAATCGCTTATACATACATATATATATATGTCACAGTACCATTTAGAATATAGTTGAGTTCGGAATCATCCTAGTTCAGATTGGAATTCTGATTTGAACTAGGACATTTAAGAATCTTAATTCTTACTAGTATGATATAGAACGATCTTATGATGAACTAGTTCGATTTGGAATTCTAGTTTGAACTAGGATGGTTTGAGATTCTAATGTGACCTATTCATACCGGACTAGTACAAATTAGAATTCTTATCAGAACTAGTTCNCAGTTTGGGTTTGAGTTTGGGTTTGGGTCTTTTTCCAATTGCCATCTATATATGCAAATAATTTTTTCTATATATGAAAACAAGAAGAAAAAGACTTGTATGTTTCATATACGTATGTAACCAACACAAACTGAAGCATGAATTGTTAATCGAACTTGGTTCTCTAACCCAAACCCAAACTCAAACCCAAACTGTTTGGGAGTTTGGGTACATGAACAAACCCAAACTCATTGACCAAACCCAAACCCAAACTCAAACTCAATACCCAAACCCAAACTCCCAAACAGTTTGGGTTAGGGTCATGCCTACTCTCGAGCAAGTGCTCAATATTACTTCGCCACTATTTTGTCAAGTACATTCGATATTAGTCTTATTTTAACAATAGTACTATTCAGTAATTTTTGTTGTTTTTTAAGGACTTATTTTATTGCATGACTAGACAACCCTTTTGAATGCGCATTCGCTAAGTCGGTAGAATAGCTTCATATGAAGAGTGGCTTTGCTTAAGTTGCACAGAAAGATCCAATCGCAAACTGAATAGTAAAGCCATCTTAAGCTCCTAGAAAGACAAGTGCTATTAACTGTCACTTAGCAAACTAATTTTAATATAGCAACATGGAAAAGTACTAAAAAGTACTTTAGCGAAGAAATCGCTGTACTACGGTATATAAAAAGTACTTTTCCGTACTTTACGACCAAAAAATACTTCTAAGTACTTCTAATAGTACTTTTAAGTTGTAATTGCGCAATCTTACATCGGTTCAATTTATAAGGTAGTTCTAAGCGTATATAGTTGTATACAAATTTAGCTCAGTGGTTTGTATGCCCGTTTTCAAAGTCGTAGAAGTTGAAAAAAAAATAGGAATTTAACTTGAAAAGTTCGAATCTAGCCTCGGGAAACAAAATAAGTAGATTTCATACTTAAAAATACTATGGTAAGTAATAAAAAGTACTAGTCAGATGTGAGTAATAAAAAGTACTATGGCAAAGTAAGTAATAAAAAGTACTACGAATGAAGTTAAAATACCCATGTACAAGCCGATATTCAAGGCAGCTACTATTAAATACTTTCTGTACTATTACAGAAAGTATAAAAAGTCACTAATAAGTGAACCGTTTTTAGTAACTATAAGTATGCTTATAAGTAAATAGTACTTTTTATTACTTTTCAAAGTACTTAAAAGTACTTTTTACTTATAAGTATACTAATAGTTACTTAAAAAGGTTCACTTATTAGTGACTTTCTCTACTTCCAGAAATAATATAAAAAGTACTTAATAGTGACTTTTTGGGGCTTAAACTTTTACATGGGTAGATGTCATAGTTTTTGTTATTGAATTTCATAACATTTTTATAAATTCAAATGTGAACGTCAACATACAATTACTATTAACTGATGAGATTACCTACTGATCCATCTCATGTGAGATATCCTCATTTCCCTTGTACTATGTTGTGTAATTGAATCGCATATGTGTAGTTTGAGATTGAGTATTGAAAGTCAAGAAGAATACGATTCTCTTGAGATATGTAACTAATTTTCAATCTCCTTTCGCAAACTGTTACGGTTATCTTTTAGAAAATACGGTTTAGATTTGTAAAACATTGCTCGTAAGTTAACAGAAAATCGTTAAATATAGTTTATTGAGTTGATATTTTCGATTAAATTTTGTAAATAGTTTTCAAAGTTTCATCATATATAGATTCGATTGATCAGTAATTTTCATAAGAAAAATCTCTCATTATAATTAAATGCAAGAAGATTTCATTTTCATATATTTTTTTTGTTTTCTAAAAAATGAATTCTTTGATAGTATAAGAAGATATTCGAAACGAACTATAGAAAAATTATTAAGACATGGATTGAAAATAGAAAATCATTTCAAAAATATTATTCGTGAAAATTAATCACAAATTTATTGAAGTAGATAATTTTTAGTATGTAAAATGAATAGTTAATAGAATGATTGAAAATGCTTCGTTTTCTAATATATTAATATCTGACAAGACAAAAAAACTCTTCGTTTGATAATTTCGAACTTAAAAACTTTATTTTAAAATTTGTTTAACTGAAATATTTGCTTTTATTTTAAAAACTGTTATTCGAAATCTAAAAAAAAATCTCTATGAAATAATGTTGATTAGTTCAATTCGTATAAAGTTGTATTCTAACTATAGATTATATCTTTTTCTTTTACATTTAATAAAAATTGATTGTCAAATTCACCATACAAACTCGAAATATTCTCATATGTACTCGCAAAAGAGTTAATAACAAAATGAAAATTTTCATTCTTTGAATTTTATTTAAATTAGTAGATAAATTTTGCTATTTCTCGAACGCTCACAATAGAAAATTTTGTCAGTCTAGATTGAAGAATTTTTTCTATGATTGGATTATTGATGATAAATAATGTAATGTGAACTGTTGTGACAATATCAATATTTATGTAAAGATATACCAAATGTAATGAGATTCATATTAAGAAAAAAAAATTTATTCATATCTATTTATGTCTCTTCAACATGTGTGCAGTATTTTTCATATGAATCAACTAATAATATCCTATGAAATATTTCAATTGAACCTATGCAACTTTAGTTCTAGATGAATAAATGATCAAATATATTCTGTTGTTGATGTCCAAACTCTATAATATAATATCATTGAAAAATGTCTAAAAAAAACTTATGTAAATATTAAGATGAGATACAAGTTAATCAATTATGAACTCGCTAATCTCTAATCGAAATATTATTGTCAAATATCAGAGACTTCTTTTAATTGTTATGATTATTTTATTATATTATGAAAAACAAGTCGAAACTGATACGAATCTTAAAACTATAGAGCGAACTCTTTCTCTTCATCCTGAAGCCTAAAAAAAACACAGTTTGCTAACTGATACAGAAATGAATTTAGAGAATTCAAATAACGAGTGGTGCAAAAGTTTCTGAACAAAATGTTTGTTCATTTTTAATCCATTTATAAGTATTTTGGAAGATTAAAAAGTTATCGTTTAGAACCAAAATTTGATACTCTTTCTGAATATGAGCTAGGAATCTTTTTTCTTCTCAGATCTTGTTTCTGAATATTGAAGAAATCTTTGAAAGACTTTAAAAATTAGTTTGAACGAAAAATTTTCCGCATACTTTTTGTATTTTCAATATTTCGAATAGAAATTGGAGGTTGAAACCTTTATTAATTATATTAGTTGATAGAGCAGAAAGTGATGTATAAAATCTATTGTGTGAGATATATTTTTGTCTTTTGGAAAGGTACTTCAATTTTCATTTTTCCTACACCTTCATTTCAGGAAATTCGATTTTTTCATCAAAAGATTTTTACAGAGAAAGTAGCTTCTGGTAACATTTCTATAATTCTTCTCTTGAATAATAGATAAAATTTAGTTGAGTATCACGTTTTGTAAAAAAAAACAATATCTGCGCTCCAAAATGAACGAGTTTCGCAATTTTTAGTATTATTACAAAAAGATTTATAGGAGTCAGCAAAAGTATGTTGCTCATTGTCCAAAATATTTTTGTAAATCTTACAAAGATCCCATTACTACTCTTGAACAAAAATGAGCATAAAATTTCTAAGTACATATTCAAAAAGAGCTCAAAAATGATGGTTCTAGTTAAACGTTTTTAACTCATGTGAAATATTTTCAAGCAGAGCAAAATAAGAAAATACATGCTTCGGAAGCTTCAACATACTCCTTCCGTTGAACCTTATTTTTTAGCTCTTTCAAAGACTTTTTCACTACTTTAGAGTGAAATTTGATTAAAAAAAGAATTCAGAGTCTATGTTTAGAAACTGCATAAAATTCTGATCTTAATCAATCATTTTTTACTTGTCTACAATGCCTTCATCCTGATGAAAAATGAACTAATATTTGATCCTTCACTGTGTTTCACACAACTGTTCTATACTCCAAAAACTTTTTTCTTTATTTGCTTTAAGACAATTCTACTATTCATGTGGAATAATTCCAAACCGTCGATCGAAAATCTTTGATCAATAGTTTTTTTACAACCTTTTTAAAAAAAGAAATAAGAAGACAACTTTTTAAATATTTCAATTTAACCGATATTGTAAATATGCTACAATAATCTGATTCTTCAAACTTGGAGTGTCAAGCGATGATGAAATATTGAATTTGATCTCGTTAAATCAAACTGATTGAAACAATTTCGAAAGATTTTTATCATATAACCGAGATAGTAACTTCATTGAATAATCATCATTAAAGAAAAACTATGATAAAAGGATTCAATTGAATAAGATTTTCAGTAAATAAATACGTTAAATACACCGAACTCTTATTATTGTAAACATGTCTTTTACTATTATGCATAAAAGTTATGAAAGCGGTGCTTATTTTATTTGTTTTCAGTACTTCCGCAAACACCTGTGCTTCAGTATCGGTTATATTGCTTCTGATTCATAGTATAGTGAGAGTCTGCATCAGAAAGACAGTATAAATACGAACCACAAATTAATTGATACTATCTTATTACTTTCTTTATCTGATTTATCTTATATCTCAATCTTTGTTGAATAGAGAAACAAAAGAAAAAAAAAGATGAAAACGACGAAATCATCGAATCGAACTCGATATCGTTTAAACTTTTTAGTTGACTTATCCTAGTTTTCATTTACTTTTTCTGTATGAATGATTATGACAGCATCGTCACTCTATCACCATCAATTTTCATTCAAACTCAATTAAGCCAACAAACATATCAGAAACTACACACTTTCTAAGATTTCTATTAAAATAGACTTTCCGTATTCTATTTTCTCATATTTCAGTCCGACTTCTATTCAACTTTATGTAACGAAATCTAACTGATTGAAACAACTTTGAATGATTTCAATCATAGAACCGACCTAATGATATCATCAAATAAATATTACTACAAAAACAAAATATGATCATAAAAGAATACAACTTCATAGTAAATTCATTAACTACATCAAACTCTCGATAAAATTAAACCTTTGATTTAATTGTTTTCTTTAAAAGACTGATTAGTTCATATATGTATTAAATATAAGAAATAAGTCTTCTGAAATAGGAGATTACTTTATTTGTTTTCAGTGCTTCTGCGAGATGTTGTGCTCCATTATCACCGATTTGATTGTAATGAAGATACATTTCTTTAAGTACCTTTATGAAAAAGAGCTCATGTAAATGAGAGCCAGAAATTTATTTGAATATTATCTCATAGTTCTGATTTATCTGATTAATCGTAAATTAGATCGGTTACTAATAGATAAATATAATAAGAAAAAGAAAGGTTCGATTGGAAATTAAAGTAGAATTTCGTACATCACATTTATTTATCTTTAAATATGTCTAATGACATTTCTTTTTATCGGTAGATACGAAAACTTTTCTACTTTCATAAAAAAAATTCGTTAAAAATAAGAAATTGTTATATTTAATTTTTTTAAAGTCATTATTTTACTGTGAAAAGTAAAATAGAAAAGTACTTTGAAAGATGAGAGAAATTTCGTATAATTTTGTTATTGTCAATCTATTTGAGATTAGAATACAGTAACAATTCATTAACGAGAGGTGTAAGTTCTATTAGATAAAATAAAATATTATTAAAAAAATTAGAACTTACTAAAGGCGTTACATTTTTTTCTTTTATACATATATTACAGAAGCAAATGGCAGAAAAACCTAATGTTGACACAAATAGGTTACATGGTGACTCAAATAGTGTTAAATATAGTTTTGAAATGATGTTATGGATTAAGTCAATTTAATAAGTGAAAGTGAATTAAGTTTTAAATTAAAACATTAAAAATACATATCGACGTTCTCTGATCAAAATATTTATACAACAGGAATGATTTACTGGAGATAAAAGATTTCCAAAATTTAAATGAATTTCAGAATAAAAAATTATAAGCAGAAATATTCGATCGATTTTAACTTTTTTTTTAATGGCATATATAGAATTTCATGAGATTTATATAATTAAAATTCTTAAGAAAAATCATTGAAAATAAAAACAGGACGAAAAACAAAAAGTTGAATCAAACATTAAAGAGAATAGATCTTAAACGAGAAAAAACCTCATATATTGCTTTGGATGGAAAAGTCTGTGAAAAAACAAAAATAACTTTTACTAGAGATATAAAGATCTTTACAAGAGCATTTAACTAATATTTTTGCACTTGATCTAAACTCGTTTCTACATTTTGAAGGAAAATATTTTATTATATTGAAACAGAGTACAAGAAATAGATATAAGGATTTCTTAAAGAAACATTAGAATTTCATCCGTATTTACATTTTACCTTATTTATCATAAGTATTTGTGAGAAAAAAAATGTACCAACAAGACAATCTTAACAAAACTTAAGTGGAATTTAAAGGAAAATTTTCATAATAGTAATATTTCTTAATTTTATTGAATGATTTTCTTTTTGACTATTCATCAAAAAATTTCACTTTTCATGCAGAAAATTATTTAAAAAAAAAGATTTTATGAATATCATTTTGTTCGAATATTTAAACTAATCAAGTAAAATAAAGGCAAAAGATGGTTGGCAGAAGACGCGTTGTCGATATTCTTGAAAAAATTGCACTATCTTAAATTCTATTTAAAAAAAAAACATTGCTAAATAAATAAAAGTTTCTTATTCATCTGTATTTCTATTTGATTTATATCTATGATAAGCAAATAACTCTAAAATATAGATTAAATGAAGAACATCATTTATATTTAATTTCGTTCAAACAAGGAATGTTACATAAACGAATATGAATGTGAATGAAGTAAAGATTTGACTATACTTAAAGCTTCATTTATTCACACTCATCTAAACTCAGCACTATTGTAGTTAGTAAATTCTTTCAAATTTACGTGTTTTGAGTTCTGTTTTAATTGATAGTGTATTTTTCGTAATGGTTCAATGTTCATAAAATGAGAGTTTAATAATTTATGGATGTGGTGGTGGATGAGACTGCTAATCCCATCCACACCCACACCCCGTTATCTTCAATCTGATTATTTTCAAGAACCAGCTGCTGAAGTTTCTATTTTAAAAAATTCAAGGAAATTACAGTGACCATAAACTATAGACTTATGAAAAAAAAGAGGTTGTAACTATGATGTAATATATTGTTTAACACTAATTAGAAGTTTTCTGCTTTGAAATTATCTTCAAAAACATTTTTTTTTGATAACATGAAAAGTGAAATTTTCATTGTTTCGTTAAAATATTCTATCATTCATAGCTACGATCCAATCAGTAATCGTCATCTCTTCGAACTTTCAGCAGATTAATTTGACTTGTTCAACAAGAGTGAAATCCAATTGGAACAAAATGAATCTCATTAGTTTTTAATAATATTCTAATCAAAAATCTCATTAATTCATTTTTCAGTATTTTTACAATTTTCAGTTAACATCATATTAAATTTTATATTAAGAACACAACAACAACTCATTAACCTTCTGTTTTTTTTAAAATATTTAAATTGGATGATGATTAAAATCTAATTGTATAAATCCATATAGTGTACTTGGTGATTTCTACTTATTGTTATAACAAACTAACAGCTCTTAAAAAATCTTAGAAATGTCAAAATTATATTAATCATTTGTTCAAAACTTTTATTAGACCTTCGAATTCACAAAATAGATTGAAAATACGAAAGATTTTTACGTTCAAATTCTACTGGCAAAAAGAAAAATACATCTTTACAGATTATCAATCAGAATGATGTAGATTAATCAAGATTCAAGTGGTATTATTCATCGTTTTTTCAATTTTAATAATTCTTAGTAAATATTCCATTAGTAGCTGAAGAAGATATTCTCATATGTCAATAATATTCTTAAACTTCTCGAATTGAATATGTTTTGATTATAAATCGAAATTATAAGTCAAAAACAAACATTTTCATAACATATTAGCAAGCTATTAGATATTCTTCAATGAAATAAAATATGATGAAAAGAAAAGAGTTTATTTAAGGATTTATCTCATTATTTTGTTCTGAACTAGAAAATAAAATGAAAAACATTGATGTTGATATAGATATAGATGAGTATGATAATATTAAAATTACTAAAATTTACTCAGGAGTTATTATATACATGTTTGATCGATAGTCAAAGTTGAATGAAAATTTCAACGAAAGTATTAAAAATGATATTTGAGTTTTGTTTTTTTGAAAGACAAAAACAATGATTTACAAATAGGTGAAACATTTCCAATATTTAGACATATAAGAAATTTCTCCTTATCACTATCTAAATGTTTGCAACGATTTTTCTGTGACATATATTAAAACTAATTATGAAGATTTTGTATTTAAAACATTACAGAAAATAAAAATCTGCAATTCTCTTGTTTTCTTTTCTGCTTGATTATACAAATACGAAATAGATAAAATGAAAAATCTTTAGAAAACAACAGAATCATTCCAATGACTTCATCTTTTCATGCTATTTACTCGATATTTATTTTATTTTCTTTCATTTTCATGATTTATTTATTAGTTTCTGCTACAAAAATTGATCTAATGTTGTTTTCGTTTATTAATATTTATAACTGGTAGAGCGATTGAGGGAAAAACGTCGACTTAAATTTTTACTCATCATTTTTCTTTGAAAAATATCTACGAATTTCAAAAGAGATAGCGAAAAGCATGTGCAAATGCTAAGGGGTATTCTTCTCTCTATAAATAGATGAATTAGAACAAAACAAAATCTTAATAAATATCAAGAGTCTTGCTACAATAATCTTGAACTCTACTATTTTATAATGCACTAATTTAAATAAGTTCCAATGGCAAATAAAACATTGAGAGTCGACTAATTAACTAGACTAACACTTTACTTTGTTTTCTTTTAGCACATCACCCAAATGTTATGCCCCATTATCTGTGATTTGATTATGATTTAAATAAAGATGCGTTAATACCTATATTATTTAGGGCATACAAAAAGTAATAAGATTTGCTGATAAAATTCTACAGAGGAGAGACAATCAAGTTTCTGTTTCAACAATTATTGAGGCTAGTAACCATACTTACCCATGCACAATCAATTTGTTTCAAGACATTTGTTGAAAGTTTTTTTCGAATAATCTTTGATTAAAAAAATCATCATCTTAGCTACAGCACTCAATGCAGTGGTTAAGGAGCGTTTGATTCATTAACTTTATCAATTGGATAGAGCTCCTGAAAACTACGCTGTACTGCACCCAAAGAATGAGATGGATATAAAATATTTATGATACGTTCTGATACGAGATAGTAAAAACATCTGTATCAATATATGGGTGTGGGTGTGGGTGTGGGGTGGGTATGGGTGTCTGGTGTGGGTGTAGGTGTACGTGTGGTGTGGGTGTGGATATTATTTGCGCACCCACACCCACACCCATCCACACTCACACCCACCTACACCCACACACCCTTTTCGCTGACTCTTGTTTTGCATTGCTTCTTTTATTGTTCATGATAAATTTTTTTTTCAATATTATTGTTCCAGTAAATTGGATAGATATTTAATCACTACGGCCACAGCAGTAGTAAAACGAAAAAGTTAGTTCAAGTACTTTTCTTATCTGACGACGCAGAAAGGTATATCTTATCTGTAACAGCTCGAAAGATTGAAATCGAACTAAAATAATAATTTTTTCACTATTAACGTTGAAACAGAACAGCAAGAGAATGCACACATATTATTAAAAAAAGGGAGACATCGAAAACACTATTCAAGTACTAACAAAGATTTTAGCAGTGCGAGACCTTACTCATACTTGTCATGACGATACCCGTAGAACTCTACTTGACATATCCGTGCTAGCTCATAGTTGGGTGTGGGTGCAGGTGTATATCATATGCTGATGCAGACCCACAACCACCCAGACCCAAACGCATTAGAAATAGAAAACGCTCTTCGAATTTTCGTTCTCATCCAGTACATTATGATCGCATTTAGATCCTTTTATCAATGGACACCACTGATTCTTTGTGGTATGGCCATAGTTTTTGTGTTGCTCTATCATCTATGGCATGCATTTTCTCATCAAAACGATTTGAATATATGAAATTTAATTAAGTCACTGAACGAAGATCAATTTGATGAAAGCAGAATTGAAAATATTAAAAAACTAATAAAAGCAAAATTGGACGCTCAAAATCAACTGCACTGTGGATGTTGTGCCTTGAGATTCTTTCGGGTGTTCAATTGGTTTCACGCTTTTACGTCTTTCTATTTTATCACGAAGCTTCTGTATGTTGTGAATGTACTTCTTCAATTACTGTCTTTGAATGCACTTCTTTTACTGCAAGCAACTGAACTTGGTTTCGAAACTTTGATCAATATATTTCAAGATGGTAAAAATCATTCTGGGTCTTCACAATTTCCTCGTGTTACAATGTGCAACTATACGGTTGGAGAGTTAGGTTCAAATCATCATTGGTATGTTTCTCAGTGCACCTTACCGATTGATCGTTATAATGAAGCTGTCTTTCTCAGCATTCGACTATGGTTAATCATTCTAGCCATTCTGAATATTTTCTCGATTGTCTTATGGATATTTTCATTGCCATTCTATAATCGACGAAAGTTAATCAAAAACTATTTACAAGTCAATCACAACTACCAACCAAGGATGTCAGTGAGAGCAGGCAAAAAAATTGAAGTAGAAACAGATTTTATTGAGTACCTTAGTTTGGATGGGTTCCTTGTCTTGAGATTTATTGGAAAAAATACACATGAGCTTATGCTAACACAAATAATAGGATGTCTTTACGAATATTATGTCGCTGGTCTTCATTCTAAAAGACAAACTACTGTTTGTAAAAACAAATTGTCAATAAACTTGGTCTTGTACTGAATAAAAATTCTTTTTTTTGTGTGATATAGCGAGAAGTAATTGGTACTTAAGTATATTTTGCCTTTTTTGTTTTCTTTACATTAAATACAGTTCTTTTCAATAAAATATCTTAGGCTTTGCTAGGCACAACTGTTGATTACATTAAAACTTATGATCTCTTATGTTGTAGAATAGACGAAATTAATGCTAGCGATAATATATAAATCCTCTTTTAACGTTTGCGCTTTGTAAATTATCATCGGATACTAAAAATTGAAATAGCTTGGAGTTTGTCGCAACTATTCTCGGAAAAATAAAAAACAACATTGAGGACAGCTCGATTTATTGCACTCAAAATAATCTATAAGCTTTGGGTGTGGATGTGGGTATTATCTTCAATTACATCCACATTCGCACACGCACGCATACCCAAGAGCAGCAGCAACTTATCAAATGATTAAGTTATATCCATGTTTTTGTTTAGCAAAAACACTTGACTATGGTTATGCACAACAATCAATGGAATATATAATTGAACAGTTTAATCAATTTCGAGAAGAATCTTTCCAACAAATCTTTCAAACAATTAGCTATTATTGCCACGAAAACAATACTGATATTATGAGTGAACCTAAACAACACCGGAAATGAGTACTTTCTTCAAAATTCAAAGATTCAATCGTTAATAGTACAACCGATCAACGTGATGATAATAAAAACGAACATTGTTATAGAATATGTATTTATTCCCAATTGATTGATAATATATTAATTGAGTTACAAGTTCGATTTTCATCAAAAGCTTTACAAATTTTATCAGGTTTATCGTCATTATATTCAGAGAGTGATAATTTTTTACATTTCGATACTCTAAAACCATTTGCTAATCATTTAAATTTCGATCTTGATACTTTATGAAATGAATCGATGGTGGAAAAATCAATGCTATAAAAAAAATCATCAGCTATATAGTATTATCGATTTATATATTGAATTAAATGCATTCAGAGAAGCTATTCCAACGCTGACTGCAATCAGAAAAAGTGCAATGACTATTCTGGTATCATCTACCACTTGTGAACGTACATTTTCAAAAATGATAACTACTAAAACAACAGTTCGAAATGCAATGATTGATTCTCGCTTAAGTAATATTTGTTTATTGGCTATTGAAAGTGATATAGATATTAATTTTGAACAGCTTATTGATACTTTTTTGAGATATTTACAAGAAACAGTCGTATTATGCTCAAATAAATATTTTTCTTTTCTGTTCTCAAATTTTCTGTTCTCATGCATGAATTTGGGATCTTCGTACCCAAGATACAACTAGTGCACATTTAATCATTTAATTTTAATGAAATTGTAGTTTTATATTTTAGCAATAACATTTGAAAGAATGTTATGAGGGTTTTGTGTCTCAAGTAGGTCAATGAGTACCTTGGAAGGAGAGATATGGCTGAGCTCTTTCATGCTTAAATTTCTTCTGACGTCATTACGAGAAATGTTAATCAATGTCAAATGCATCACGTGTGTCGACATCTAAGATGGAGCTGGCTTTTGAAAGCTCATATTTACAGTACATGAAGTATATCATTAATAAAGATCTTTTATGACGTTAAATTCTTCTGATCTACTATAATCATGGAATTAAAAATCGAGAAGTTGATTTAGCGATATCTTTTCTTTCTATTTCTTCTCACATAAAGTTGGCTGTATTATTATCGAGTTTTGCGTGTAAGGTAGCGCCATCATTTATGTGGGACTGAGCTTTCAAGAAAACAAAATATATAGGTAAATATACCTTTTGTTTCTATATTTTTTTATCAACTTTTCATTTTCTGAATTTTCATTTGAACTAAGTGCATAGATGGATCTCTTAATCGATAGTGATTTGATGATTCATGCATATGTAGCAACAACATGTTTACCATATTGACAAATAAATAAATGCAATATTGAAAACAGAAAGCAATAGTTGACATTCATAAAATGGTATATTTAGTATGAGTAAAATGCTGTCAACAAAACTCAAGAATATGATTTATCAATATTCTGCTACTATAATAGAATTCATATAAATGGTACTAACATTGAGTCACGAATTTTATGACTTCGTATCGTTGAAAATGTTATTCTTATTTGGCTGGATTCTACTATTAATGAGGAAAATGAATATAATTACTATTCTATTAATTAACTTCAACAGATGGTGAACTCAGTCAAAACATTCAATATTCATGATTAATGTATTGATTTTATCACTAATATCACAAATGACAAAGTGGTTTTGATTATTTCTGGTTCACTTGGACAATACCATGTTCTAATTATTGAAAATATCCAATAAATCAACTTGATCTATATGCATTCTGTAATTATAAAACAGTACATGAACAATTGGCAAAGAAATATCAGAATACAAAATGATTTTTTGCACATATTCAGTCTGTTTGTCATACATTAAAACCAGCTGCCCAACACTCAGAGACTGGTCTCATACCAACAAAGATTCTTTCTACCACATTTCCAAACAATATGAATAAGCTTGATCAGTCATTCGTGTAATCACAATTACTTAACAAAACGCTATAATGAAATTACCATATGATGCATTTGCAAGGAAAAACCTAGTTGATTTTTGTCGAGAACAATTTGTAAATAGTCCTAGGAAATCGCAGATAATTGATGAATTCGAAACCAAGTACGATCACCGATCACCTATTTGGTAGTATATTCGAAAATGTTTTATTTATTCGATGGAATTTTTTCTTCAAGGTCTTCATCAACAAATTAAACAGTTACATTCTCAAGCAAATGATTAGTCTCAATCGGTTGTTTGTCGAGATCAAAGTATGTTAAATGTTGAATTCGAAAATATTATAAAACAATAAAGAATGCCTTCTCTCCTTCAATAACTTTCTCCCGAGAGTTTTCGATAGAAGAATAGCTTTTCTATATGCAGACAGTCCTCGACAAAATTTCAATCTTGCAAGAATTCTTTTTCCAACAGAAATTGATCCAACTATAATGTCTATTCCGTTGGCGTCTTTAAACGAGATTAATTATTATGCAGACATAGAAGAAGAAATTATTTTTTTCAATGCATATGGTACTTCGTAGTAGTGAAATCTAAGAAATTCAAAATCTGTCGCTCCAAATCAATTTAACATTGATAAGTAATAATGACAAACAGTTCAATAAACTTACTCATCATATGAGAAATACTATACAAGGATCAACTGGATTGCACCGAATAGGTACCTTGATGATTGTGACGGATCAGTTTGCCAATACGGAAGAAATCTTGAGATGTGAGTGAAGGTGTGGTAATAGAAAAGGCGTACACCTACACCTATCCACACTTGCGCCGAGAACTTTAAATATACTTGATCAACTTATAGGAAAACTTTTAAAATATTCCGATGTCAGGTATGAACAAAACACTTTCATGAAACTTGACAAAGAAAATCGACAAAAAAAGACAATATTGATGTAACCAGACTTAGTTGGTGTTGACATGTTATATTAATCATTTTTACGTGGAATGCCTAGCAAAGAAATCGGAAAAGGACGAATTAAAAATTCTCCCTAACCGGGTTAAGATGAATAATATGTTTATCTCTTACTGGATCATATTCATATTCGACAAATATGAAATTTCTGTCTGGTCATATCAGGAATTTTACTTCCTCCGGAAAAATAGATACGCATGAAATGTCCACACCGCAACGAATCCTCTGTGAAGGTGGAACGTTAAATAGTTTTTCGTCTAGATCAATGATTAGTAGAGTGTTGCCAAATAATTAGTTCGGATAAATCTCGTCTTCTATATGTCGATGTGAAAGAAGTGAATTTCATATATGCTTTCATGAAACTTTGTCGTTGTTTATCTGTCAGTTCGATGTCACGATACACAAGAAGACCTTCTATGTATTCTTGTGGTACGAACCGTAAATAATTGTGTAATAAATAGCAAAATGGTCCTATTGTATCTGCTTGTTCAGCGGTCATTGTGCTAAGATCACGATGAAGACAATTGACGAATTTGTACCAGAAAGAATTTCTCGTGTAGATGGAGATAACAGTGTGTCCAATATCTCTTGGAATCCAACCATCTGAATTAGTATGATGTTTGACACTTTCTAATTTTCCAGCTAACCACTGAGCTTCCTTTTTTTTACCAAGGTCAATTCCTGTTTTAATTATTCCTTATGTAGCATCTTCAATAATTTTAGTTATCGCTTTAAAGCTAAAAACAGCTTCAATACCACAATATTGTTTGGCAACACTGAGTGTACAAGGAGGTTGTGGCATGCCGTCTGAACTTGTTATTTCTGTAGCGAGTGTTATGGGCGACGAAAATTTCTTTCTTCTCAAATGCACATTACTGAGATCTGTTTGAAATTGAACTCATTTTATTGGATGTTATTTGTTTGTATCATTTTTCGCTTATTGTAGTTAACATTCAAACTCAAAAACTTGACCACCATCAATTTCAATCTCTAACTTCTCGTTGTATGCATCTTCAATGATTTCATTTTCTACATCTGTGTACTGTTACCGTTCATTGACAGCAGAAGACCAAGACTCTCTTTTAAATTCCAGTACCATTGAATGCGAGCAAGAAGAAGTACTTGAGAAGAAGATTAGAGAGAGGTGATGCCATTTTTTTATTCGCGTTCTTCGTTGCTGGTAAATTAATAAGAGATTTTTTGTTTTAAGATCCACAATTGAATGAATATTCTTCTCCCTATTTTATATCTTAATATTAGAATTTTTCTTACTTAACAACCAAAAACCTCCGTAGGAGAATCTGACAGTGTAGAGGGCCGTATATACAACAAAATTCCATGTGGGGAAAATATTTATGTTCTCTCTCTTATTTTTTGTAGTTACTTCAAATATGGATCATGATTAATTATGTGCAGAAAGGTAAGTAGGAGAAAGTAGAATCATGGAGAGTGATACATGAGACCACTGAAGGAGAATGATGGTGCCATGTTTCTTGAAACAGAACAGAACAAAAAAGAAAAACGAGGATCTCACGAATAAAAATATCTTGCAGCGATGAATCTTGATAACCACTGATCTCAAACTTAGTAGACGGCTAGAAATGGAGTGTGTTGGATGCGATTATGAAGATGAATGGGCTATTACTGTTTTGACGAGTTTTGGTGCCGTTTTAGGTCTCTTTATAAAGTGGAAAATTCAAAATGTAGAAATATTGTTAACTTTTGATGATTCAGTTTAATGATTATACAATTTTTAAAACGTTTCAAAACTCTTTCCAACTAGTTTAATAGGTATATGATACATCCTGTCACACGGATTTTTTTTTTCGCTGACCGGTCATTCAATCGTAGGTTTCCAATTTTCCAGAAAGCGGCCTATAGTCGCTTAGCTGCTGCACACCATTATCTTGGCTCAATATATTGCATGCAATTAGGTAGTTTATATTCATCAGGCGTCGACGTAAACCTGGTTTAGAGTATGGGCGTGGGTGTGGATAGATGTTTACATCTCGATCATATCTGCTGCCACTTGAAAATCCCATATTCCATCTACTCACACCCGCACCCACAATTGGACATGAGAAGAGCTTTAATTTGACCCGAATATGTCTAATCTTAATAAGTAATGATACAAACCTTTTTATCGTAAGTTTTAATATTACTTGTTTGAAGAACAAGACAGTGCAATCAAATGTGTCTTCAAAGTCTATATAAGCATATAAAAAAGTCTGGTTGGCCAAGAATAGAAAAGTTCCGATAGAAACAATATTAGAATTCATATTTCATTTTTCACTTATTCACTTATCTTACTCGTTTTAAAGCTTTTGAATTAAAATTAAAATATTAACTTAATGCTTTTGCATTAGTGTTAATTTTGTATTAAGAAAATGCTAGTACCTATCATGATCGTGTAGTTCGTTTATAGAACTGTCAATGTAGTTTTACCACTAGCTTCTCTATAGTTGAGTTTGCTTTGTAGCATTTCTATCGAGAGAAAATGTCATGTATGCACCAGGATGACATACATGTACATTTATAGTTCTTCAGAAAGCATAAATAACTTTATCAAATATCGATATTGTAAAAGAAAAACTCAATCTAAGGATCATTTTGCGAGAATCAATTGTATATCACTTGACTTTCATATGTTAGATGTCAAAATGACTGAATATTTTTCAATGAAACATGCAAAATCTTTTTTTTCTTTATCATGATTATTATTCTGTAACGTTTACTTAGTATGCGGTACTCCTAAACGTTTCCACAGTTATAGAGCACAAAACATTCATTTCAGTAGGATCACTTCATCATGCATAGTACTTTTTTTTGCAAAAAAATTCAGCTACAAAGGAGAAACAAATCAAGTCACCTTTCGTTCATTGGTACACAACGTACATTGGTATCTTCCATCAACTTGTTTTTCAAACAGTTAATACACTTCATGGGACAGTGTTTTGCCTGGTGCAGTTGTTGTTGTTTGTGATGGAATTTTATCAACATTAATTGGATACTTTGTTGAATTGATATTTTTCTTGATGATGGAATTGTTAACTTTTTTTAATCGATCGATTTTTTCTAAAATCAATATAAAAACATCCCAGGATACAGACAATATATTCTTAGTTAAGATGTGAGGACTACTCAGATCATCATTTTTTTATAGAAAAGGTGAAAGAAAGAAATTATGAGCATTAATAAAAGTCTTGAGACCTTGTTTATTTTCATCCAAATCATGAAGTTCAGTACACTCGATAAATCATGAAGGATATTGTCATCAGACTTACCCTACTAAACACAAGAAATTTTTATTCCTGAAACTAGAAACAGAAGTATTGTTGAAATTTCTTCCATATACCAATGTAAACAAGTTAAGATACAAGGTCAGACGAAAACCAATTAGAAAATGATTGAAAATCGATTCTAATGATAGGCTTGTCAACAGTTTTCTATCGCTTTTTTAATCGATTTCAATCAAATTTAACCGAAAAACATCAAAATTCTATTGATTATTAAGATTAATTTTGATTATAATCGATAGAATCTTAATAGAATGATTGAATTTAAGTGATTTTTTTATCAAGAGAATTCGAAATAATCTGAAACAGATGTACATGGATTTTTATCACTGATAATCAAATTTTTAGTTTCAATCGATAATAATCGAAATTAATCTTAATAATCAATAGAATTTTGCTTTTTCCGATTAAATTTGATTGAAATCAATTAAAAAAATGATAAAAAGATGATCATAAGCATATGATTAGAATCGATTTTTAATCATTTTAAAATCAATTTTAATGTGATTCCTACTCTATTTGTTTCACATGGGTAAGTTACAACAGCAAGAATAAAAAAAACGCATGTTCTCATCCAGGCAAAACTCATATGATGCATTATATGAGTTTCCAGGAAACTCATTTATTTTTCGAACACTAGATCAATTTCCGAAGCATGTGCAGTTTCCTTAGAATGTTCCATGGACATAATAGCGGTAATGGACGTAATGACCGTAATGGACATGATCATCAAATGTCTTTCATGCCTTAGAAAAATAACTAAACCTGTCTCTGAGCAATAGAGGAGATATAAAAGATTCTGAAAATATAAGAGGTATAAGCTGTATTGGATAGGCGGAATTTGTTCGGTATACAGTAATCTGACGGAAGAGCTCCGAAATGCTTCCGTTGCGGCAAAAAGAAAATCGTCTCTAACTTAGGCTCCATTCAGTCGATTTGGAAGCTTTGATTTCTTGAATTCAATACCAATAATTGTCCATTCACTTCGAAATAAATTCAGCTCCTATATGTATTCATTCCCCGGATCTCGAGTCAAACCTGTATAATATCTGCGTTCCGACATAGCCTATCCACTGAAAACAACTTTTTCTACTAATCCTCCCATTTTTACAGTGTTTTTACTGCTAGAAATGTACGACACGGCCTAAGCTTTCGAAATATCACATTACTCTTATCTTTGCAAAAACTATTATGAATCAAAAAGGTTTTCGATATTGAGCGGGAACTAACTTCTCATCTTTCCGCAGACAAGCGCTGCAATTACTTCCATTCCACTAAAATACAATATGCCTCACAAATTTCTTTGGACGTCCAAGAGAGCTGATGCAAATGCGTTATACCGGTAAAAGTGATTTCTGTTGCACACATCAAAGGAAAATTTTCAATTTCTTTCGAGAGCAAGAACACCAATACAAAAATTATCCTCATCAGTCAGCTATTCAAATCTCTGGACGGCAATCTGTGAATAATATCATTCATCGATAGCATTTCTACCGCAACAAAACAAGCAAAACTAACCTAGGCACACACAAGCGCGCAAGTGGCAACACATGTAGATAGCACATACAAAGAACCCGTATCATTCTTGATTTGTGAATCATGCAATCTATTAAAATACAGAAAACTTTATCTCAGTGGCTAGTCACTCGTCAAAAATAATTTAACGAGGTATGCCAAGTGCACAAGATCACGCAGCCTTCGACATGTCCCCAGTATTAAAGATGCTCAAAGTTTAGAGACCGACATACACCACATCCCACTCAATGAGTGTTCAAGAAAGGACTTTTACCAACAACGACACTCACCGCGTCGCACTGGATGAGGGTGCCACGAAAGGAGTTCCATCCAAAATGTGTGATATGACACTTTCTGCTCTCCATTGCTTGTAATTCCTTCGTTTGCCATGCGAAAAGATAGTGTTTTCTTCTGCCACCTGCATTAGAAGATTAGGGCAGTTTATTTAGAGCCCAGCATGATTCTATTGAGTTTCCTAAGGTATAATTCGAGCCGCATGTCATTTCATTTGGATTTTTGGGAAACCCAGACGAGCCTGCAGTGGCCCATCATGTCTATTATATCTATTACGGTCATCACGGTCATTACAGCCAATACAACCAATATGTCCATTATGGCCAATAAAAATTTGTTACACATATACTTGGAGTAAAATCAGTTTCCCGGAAACTAATACCACGCATCGAATCAAAATAATTTCCTAGATACACAAAATGAAATATTTATTTTCTATAGCGAATTTACTTATGTGTAGATGATTCTTGTCTTCGGCGTACAACTCTTGATGATGATGGAGATCGACTAGGCGATGTATGATGCAGGATACGATTTGTAGTTGACGATCGTAATAATCGAGTTCGTAAACTCATACAACGAGTTGGAGAATGTGATGGTAAAGCATCCAAGCTGGAGTGAAAATGATGAGTTGCACCAGATATAAAAACAGCAAAGCAAGAAAACGAGTTGAAGTTGTTATATGAGTAATTATAACTTTGAACTAAGGCACTTATTTAACACCAGCGTCGTTCTTCACAACAGACAAACTAAGCAAGTGACACTATTAAAAGGAAACAACAATAACAAGGCGTAATACTATTAGCCATGGTCTGGTTTTATTTATAATAAGTTGTCCAACAAGTGACGCATAGTCTTTTCTTTCGTCTTCTTTCGCCTTTTCTTGCTCCATCAAAAGTGCATAGACGAATATCAAACAGAGAATATGCATAATATTCTTTTTTCTTCTCCATTTTATTAAATTTAATCTGATGAACTAAGTAGAAATTCAGTACACAATGGCTTTTTTAGATAACTTCATACCCAGAGGTGCAATCAATTGATATTCAACAGATTTACCATGTTTTCATTTTTATTGATAATCAAATTTAGAGGGCGAAATTCAGATAATTACATTTTATTGGAGTGACACATATGAAGTGATCCTATTGAATATTTTATGCTCTATAACTGTGAAAACGTTTAGGAGTACCGCATACTAAGTAAACGTTACCGAATAATAATCATGATAAAGAAAAAGAAGATTTTGCATGTTTCATTGAAAAATATTCAGTCATTTTGACATCTAACATATGAAAGCCAAGTGATATACAATTGATTCTCGCAAAATGATCCTTAGATTGAGTTTTTCTTTTACAATATCGATATTTGATAAAGTTATTTATGCTTTCTGAAGAACTATAAATGTACATGTATGTCATCCTGGTGCATACATGACATTTTCTCTCGATAGAAATGCTACAAAGCAAACTAAACTATAGAGAAGCTAGTGGTAAAACTACATTGACAGTTCTATAAACGAACTACACGATCATGATAGGTATTAGCATTTTCTTAATACAAAATTAACACTAATGCCAAAGTATTAGGTGAATTATTTAATTTTAATACAAAAGCGTTAGCGTTTTCTTAACACTAATGCTAAGCCGACACCCCTATGCATGAAAGATGTGCGTGTTGATAAGACTTTCATAATGGTTGTCGATAGCGAGCGATGAGTAAAACCATAAAAATATGTCACTTCGTACTTTATCGCAAAGCGAGGTATGTGTCTTTCGAACATTCTCTTTAGAATGATTCTTGCGTATAAAATTGCGTGTTAACGTCGAACTGAATTTAAATGAAAAATATTTGTCTACCTTTGTTCTTTATGAAGGATCCTTCTTCGCAAGCTGTTTTTTAATATTTCAGAATGTGGAGTGTAGGTCAATGCTTCAACTAAACCTATAGGTATGCACCCAAATGCACACCCACCAAGAACCAAATTCAACTCTATATTATTGTGACATTCGTCTAACTTAGAAATATTCAGTTGCATTTTATATTCTATTCTCTTTGTAGATTAAATTACAGCTCTACTATTTCTTCATTCTATTAACGTAGCTTCATGAAGGGTATGCGACGGATACAAAATCTAACATTTGAAAATGAACAATTGAAGTCCTATCAATTTCATTTTAATATTGACGAAGCAAATGAAATGGATGATGAAACTACGACTGATGTTGAAGTGACACCATTAAATGATGATTCACAGCAACAGAACTTAACTCCGGATCAATTACAACACTTATTCAGTCAAGCTAGTTGTGAACTGGTTGCAGAATTGGCAGATGAGCAAGAGTTTTTTAAACGTGAAGCAACAATGAAAGCACCAAAAACAAGTAAAGTAATACAAACTCCATTTCCTCTTCCTCTACCAGACCGCACAGAAAATTTCGACATTGATATTGAACCATTGAAACATCTAGCTAAACAAGAAGCAGGTCCACTAATCATTGAAAGATATTCTCCTAGTGAAACGCAAATTGATTATGTATTATCAACTATTACATTGACATTTAATCAACCAATGATTGCTGTTTCATCATTAGATGATAAAATGAATACAGAAGATCTTGGCATATCATTAACACCAACAATAGAAGGTTGATGGAGATGGATAGGAACAAAAACACTTCAATTTAAAGCAAAACATCGTTTACCATATTCAACAAATTATACACTAAGAGTCGACAAAGAACATTGTGTATCAACAATTGGAGGTAAACTAATCTGAAACTATAAAAGTTAATAAACACATCTATAAGAAAAAATCTTTTGATTTTGAAATGAATACAGTCGAAAGTGAAAGAAAGCCTGGCCTACAAAATGAGTCTGTTCCGAGCAGTCTACGTCCTTCTTCTAAAAGGTTATACTTTTTTTAAAAATTGTCATTTAAAAGCTAAAAAAAGCTCAAATTTTTAGTTTCATAAACTTCTCTTTCGCATAGTCTGATAGAAGAAAGTCTTTTCTTCAATACGAGAAGTCTCACAGAATTTTCCGATGAACTTTCGCGCAGATATAAACATGGCGACGAAAACAACCTACGTACAACCATCAGTTTTGTTTTTCTGTATGCATGTTTTCAATAGCTCATTCAACCAAGTCACATTACAAGCCGACAAAACAATGATACCAATCAAGCTGAAATCTGTACTGCAGATACTTCAGATTCTATCTCAAGCTATAGTATTTTTTAAGCGTTTTTGACTTCAACCTTCGGCTTTTAAAGAATTTTATAATAAAAGAAAATCGATTTTTCACAGTAGATTTGTAGCACTTTTTAAATATCTCGCGAAGAAAGGCATCTTTTTCGAAAAAAAAGTGAGAATCTGAGATAGAGCCTCAAGTATCTGTGGCAATAATTTTAGCTCGAGGTTGTGGGTGTAAGTAGGTATGTATGTTGATAGTAGAAAAGACACTCACATCCACACCCCAATGTCAGCAAAAGGAGTTTTCTATGACTATAGAAAGATGTGTTTGGCTTGGGAGCCGGACTGGTGCTCCCCAGACAGTTGCTCCCCGGACAGTTGCTCCCCGGACAGTTGCTCTCCGGACACTTGCTCCCCAAGGACACTTGCTCCCCAAGGACACTTGCTCCCCAGACACTTGCTCTCCAATTATACTATACAGAACAAAAAGTAGAAAAATACTGTAGATTATCAACAGAACCACCATCAAAATAAAATATAATAAAGTGACAATGNTGCATTCTTTTCTATATTTTTCAAAAATGATCAGTTTTAAAAGAATTTCGTCTGATACATTATCAGAGAAAAAGACGCCCTAACTCCTCCTCTTTCGATTGGTGAAAGCTACAGGTCTCTAACTGTTTGCGTTCTCGAGTTATTCAAAAAACAGTCACACGCACGGACTTTTTGGACGGGCTATACCTACCATTCTATGTGGTTGTTCATAATCAATAGATAGCTAACCCTAAAGCATTGGTTTAGAAGTCATTGGCATTGTAGATAAGAATGAAACTCATCGACTATTCACGTTAAAAGAGTTTAAGGGGAGAATCCACATCCCTATATTTATACGCAAAAGTTGCCATTTTACAAAGAACACTGAGCTGCATACACTCTGAAATTGTTTTGGCGAGCGGACAAGTGTTTTATTTAAAATTTTAACTAAAAGTTCAAGTGCTGAACCTCTTTGTTAAAACTGTAAAATACACCCAACGACGATTATAGACATTTCATTATTGCATAGTTTGATAGACAATCAAAATCTGTAGTTATAGTTCCATGCAAAACAGTTATAAGTTTCATTTTGAAATGTTATCTAATAAGTAGTTAAAATAATGTATGCTCACTCCGGTAGTTTATCCTTTTATTTACAACTGAATAGCTTGTTGAGAGAAATTTATTAGTGAAAGGCTCTTACCAAGATCTGTAAAATTCTATAGTTGTTTTTGCAGAAACTTTTTCATGAGAGGCTTATGAAACTCGTTTTATGTGTAGTGAGTTCCTCAAGTGAGTACTTATACGAATTACTGCTAATGAGTTGTTCTGCATGCAATACATTTTTCCGTAAAAAATTATAGTATGATTTTTCATCATAAATGTACTGAAAGATAATCGACAACTGCGTTGCACATCACCGCATGTTTCTGAGCTCACCTACCATGAATATATAGACGTCATTCGAGGACATTTGTTTTCAGCTCGAAGTAATCTTATTTAAACCATTCATCGAAAAATCATAAAACTATTATTTCTTACTAAGTCTATTAAGATTTTCAGAAAATATAGAGAATTGTTTTGTCGAAATTGTATCGCTATCAAAAATGTTCTAGAATGATCATTTATATCTGAGACTGCTCGAGAAGTCTCTGAGATTTTATAGCACACTTATAAGTCAGAAAAAACTTTGTGAATGATTTCTTAAGAATTTCAGGTATTTTAGATAAAAAAGAACGGCTTTATAACTTTTCTAATTTCATATTTCTGAAGATCTTTTGCAGTTCTTTAGAAAACAATCCTTTTTTTTAACTGTAGAGTTTATGGATCAAAATCTTATGAATAAGTAATTGCATGATTGGTTTTCACGTTTTTAAGGAGTTGTCCGAGAACTCTAAAGAACTCCTAGAGGACTCTTGTAAGTAAAAAGCGTACAATTAAAATCCAAAACTCAAGTTTGATTGTCGTTTTCACGTACACATTCGGAAGATTTTCACATGGCTCGATAGAAAAATATGTTATCCACACAAAAAGACGTCTTTTAGAATTCTTGGATGAGTTCTGGTAGAAATACAAGCATCAAGACAAATGTTCTGAGATAAGTGCTCTATCTGTAACATGCATTTTCTCCAGTCATTTCAACCCAATCACATTGAAATTTCTTAATATCTTGATCTAATCGAATGCAAGACTATCAAAAATACTAGCCAACATTATCTAGATGTAGATTTATTTCGTTCTGTCTCCTATTTTTTTTCAAGTTTCAGAAAATTTAAGACGTTTCTAAGTGTTTTTGCCGTGATAAAGAAAGAAAAGATGATAGAGTGATAAAAATTATATATTTGTGTAATGTTTTCTAATATTTATGATAAAGTTTTACAGTCGATCAGATCAGGTCTTCAGAAATCGTAATGAAATGATATCGCCAAACGAGTTTTCATAAAGTCGAAAATTGATATACCTAGAGACACTTGCAAGAAAAATGAGAAGATGATCAAATGACTTCTCAATTCAAATAAAGATTTCGTTATGCCGATGAGTCTAAAATTTGTGAGACTTCTTTTTGAAGTAAGCATTGTTGTTCATTTGAAAACTTTCACTAATTACATTTAAGAACATATGATAATGTCACTGACAACATTGAGATATAATTCATCTTAAAATATAATAACAAAAACTTGAATTCTATCTATTCATTCAATGTGGTCTCTGTAATAGTTATAGAAAAAATTGATTTTTTTTTTTTTATGATACATATATTTCAACAAACTCTAGTCGTTCAGAATCTTTAAATATAGATCTGCTGCAATGAGTTCTGAAAGAGAGAAGTTTAACAAATAAACGATCTCGATACTGTGTCAATATTGAACGGATATAATAATTCTGATATGTTGCATATTGTACTTTTATCTTTACTTACTAGGATGTATGTACAAAGTAGAATAAGTAGCCTAAATAGCTGTGTTTTATTCATATGCTGGCTGTTAGCCTAAAAATCGTTAAAGGCACATAGTTGTAATCGGTTTTTGTTTTTCACATTCGATAAGCACTCTTGAGTGGATACATAAATATTCGCAGCCGGTACCTTATCCCACCATAGTCTGGTTTTGTTATGTATGTGAAACTTACGCGTAATAATATTTACTTCGCAGCTAAAGATTTACAAGATAAAATATCGTAACACACCAACATAGTTCAAGGAAAAAGCTACCACCTTCCACTTATTCTCTTTTGATCAACTAGTATCTGTGATGTACTCAACCTACTCAGACTACTTTACACATCGTGATAGTTGCATACAAGTCTGTGATCAAATTTCTGACTTCCTTGAAGAGTTTCGCCGTTATGTACGATACGCTGTCTAACAAAAAGTGCTGTACTGCTTCGGAGACAAAACAAATTCAACGATATATTAAATACATATTAAAAAGATATAAATAAGTGTCATTCTTGTCTAATATCCTTTCATTATGGTGGGAAATACAGTACAAGTAACAGACTCTCACACCTAAAATAGTGTATCCCTGTACTCAACTGTTTATGTACATAGTTTCTTAAAAGGCTATTCTTGCGAAAGTTTGTAAATATAAAGAAGAATTGATTAATTTTGTATTTCTATTATGATTAGGTAATGGATATGTAACGTTCAGTTTATCAGATTCACAAAATAGCACAATGCATTATTTTAAAGTTCAAGAGTTCAGAAAACCAGAATATGAAGTTTCATCAATGATTCGACCAACAATAGCACGTTATTGTCATCCAATCATTGATGAATATGTCATAGCTACTTGTCAAGGAAAATTATTTGCTGGTGGTTATTTAAATGATGCAAATGTTCAATGGACAGTACAAGCTGAAACAACAAAATTTACACCACCTAACAGATCTGACTACATATTCGGTAGAGCTAAACCGTTCTTTTGCTGGTTTGGTATTAATGATCAAACTGAAATTACATATCCAGAAAAGCATTTTCAAGTAAAATAATATTAATTTAAGCACAAAAAAGCGATTCACTCTTAGAAAAAGCAATTTCGAATTAGGTTGAAACAAATATGCACTATGATTAGATTTGATGAATTGTTAACGGTCAGTTAACAGACACAAAGTATCTTGCAAGCTGCAGATAGAAGCAGACATGTACCAGTTTCCGCACTTTTCTCAAGTACTACATGATTGAAAATGAGATAATGTGTTCTTAACAGAAATACATGTGTATGAATATTTTACTGAAAAACGCATATAGATAAAGTATTAGACAGCTAAAGACACAATTTTTCTGAGATAAACATTGTCTAGCAGTACGTGACTTTTCTAGCTATTTTTTTTGAGTATGTGTTCAGTCAGAAAGAACGCTTCCAGTCCTTGTGCATTAATTCGACGAAGAATTGTCGTTCATGCTAAATTTAATTTCCTCGTTGTTACCACGCTTTCATACACTCATAAGAAAGCCAGTTTTGACCAGTCAACGAAGGACCGCTCTTATGAACAATTTTTCAAAATGTATAACAGACATAAAAATGTGCATCAACCTTGATCATCAAACCGTCTGTTATCTGTATCTTTTAGCAGATAACGAAAAGATTTGTATGTGATAATAGTCATTAAACTGTCAGTTTGTTGATTTTCTATGAGTTGTTTGTCTCCGAGTCAATCGTCACTTGGTCTGCAGCCCTTGTTAGTTCTATAACTACTACAATAATGTCATGACTCGAAAAGTAAGAAGTATAAAATTGTTCAAAAAACGTATTTATAAATTATTGGACGAAAACTACGTAGCTGTTTTAGTAAATAATCCATAACTCTAACAAAGAATCTGTAAAGAAGCATAAAGTCTTTTAATTTAGACAGATTATTACTATCTTTATTAGATTGCATATAGTCTATCTACTATGATGTAACATGTAAAAATGTGAAAGATCACAAGAACTTCACGTTTTGTAAGCTGAGTTTTTAGAACGTCATTAAGTATTTCACAAATTCAACAGAGAGTAGTTCAATCGATGTGTTTATTAAGTGATTCCATTGATTTACTTTCAGGGTAAGACAAATAATAAAGGTCTACATGAAATAAAAATTAGTTATCATGGTATTGAAAAAGAGCCAAGAACAGCAATTGTTCATGCATTAGCAGCCATTACTGATTTAAATAATCAAACACAGGAAACAAAAACACAATTTATCATACATCCATGTACATATTATGTTGGATTTCAATTATCAACAAATTACGGCAAGAAAAATAAACCTGTACAAGCAAAAGTCATTGTAACAGATATTGATGGAAATTTAATTGATAATATTTTGATTGAATGTAAAGTAATTGGCTATGGTACGGAAAGAAAAGAAGATGAAAATGGTTTAACAGTATTTGAAGAAATCAAAGATGAACAAACATTAACAGTAGTTAGTTCGAATAAAGATGCAGTCAATATTGATTACACACCAAAATTAGGTAGGTAGCAAATTGAATTTATAATGAAAAAATAAAGTCGAAGTTCATCAGAGTATGATTTTGTATATTAAAGTATGTTATCATTTTCACATGAGTATAAGCGATGCTATTTAATTTTTATTAACTTTTAAATAGTCGTTTTTCGTAGTCAATTAGCATATTTGTCAATTCTTTGAGCATACAAACATGAACATTGTATGTAGGGTGTATATTTTACATGTAAAATAAGTTTGACAGGTTCAATACACATTGTGTAACTAAAGAACATCTTTGTCTCTCTCTTCGAAAGTCTGTGTGAATTATTATCTCACGATCCGTCTTAGGTGTTCTCCAGTATTATTGAAAACACATTTTATAATCAAATTAATGATCCATATTATGATCGATTTATACAGAACAATACAGATGATAGTTTTAGAATTCTATTTATGGATTAGTTACATGACTGAGACACTCATAGTATATGTTTTTATGCTGCTTCTGACCCATTACGATTAAAGCTAAAGAATCAAACAGTACACATCTTAAAGAATGGAGCATAAGTAAAATACGCTTCAACCTACTCTGATTGCCGTTTAAGTCGAAGATAGTATCAAGCGACAGAGCTTGAAATTCGGCCTTGATGATAACCCACACTAAACCATTTACTTTAAGAAAAAACGTTTGATAAAAGAATCAACTGTCATTTCGATAGGCCTACTTTAGCCCATTCCATGCCAAGAAACCATTACAAGTTATCCTAAATTTTGTAGTAGCTTGAAATGGCTTTGCATACCTTGGAATAGGTTAGAGTGAAACCATGGAAATAATATTGGATTCTTTCATTGAAGGTTTTTTTAAAGACAGTAGCTTGATGTGGAGTCTCATGAATACAGTATTCCAAGCTCTATCGATTGATATTATCTTCGAGTGAAACGGCGGTGAGAATGGATTGAAATGTATTTTAGTGATACTGTGCAGAATGAGGCTTGCACTTATATTCGATTATTGGTTCTATTCTTCCCACGCTCTCCAATTCTCTCATCTTTCACTTATAATTCTCAGAAATGAGGCCTTTATCTGCACTATAGTAA
>CAJNSZ010000518.1:0-77777 GCA_905329745.1 Rotaria sp. Silwood2
GCAAAATTTCAGGTCAAAATTATTTGTTTTAAGGTTTTTGGAAATACCCTGTCCCGAGTAAAAAATCCAGTAAAATGGCCATAACTCTTCACTAATACGACATGGGAACGAACGCTTCTAGGATTTTCTTAGTCTCACTGAGGCCTACCTGTAGCCAAAAGATGAAGCCGAAAGCTCGGAATCAGTTGGATATATTCTCTCGCTAGTATGAATTTTGTTGACACGTCTGTATTTGTCAAAATCAATATATGTTATACGCAGGCCATACGATTAGGGGAGGGGGGGGGGGAATTTCCCCTCCTAAAATTTTGAGAGAAAGTCTCCCTGGAAAAATTTATCGTTTTTCTCCAGCAGATTTTCTCTTTGGAAAAATATTTTCGTTTTCTCCCAGCAGATTCTCTTTGGAAAAAAAAAATTTTTCCCCCCTTGGTCAAAAACAAACAAAAACTCTGGTTATACGTAAAAAGTTGTTAAACAATCTTCAATAAAATTTGATGAAAGATATTTCCAGGGTTAAGATATCCAAACCTGTGATTCATTTTTCGAAATAATAGAATTGATATCTCGGTTAACTAATCATAACTTTAAAGATGATTGATTGAACTTGGAAAACTTGTTATTTTCCCAAAATATTCGTTCTTTCACAAAAAGATCTAAATAGATAGTCGAACTTTGCATGTAATTTCTCCTAGCAAGACGAGTCTCATACAACATTCTCTCACAGCTTTATTGCGCTACTTCATGTTCATTTATTTAGTACAGAAGAAATTTTTCCGTGAGAATTCAAATTAGTGTCATCATCAACAATATTTTTCATGTAAGAAAATATTTCTTTTAAATATTAATCATTTTCATTTTGTAATAGTACATGTGCTACCCATATTTCTTTCTTTTTATCTACTTATTAAATCCGAAATAATGTAGAAGTCAGTTGAGAAAAATCAAGAGCAACTGATCGATTACGATCTCTTGATGAAAATATTTCAATCTTCTGATACATAAAAAGACGAACATCAATAAACAATTAAAAACACATAACAATGACGGCATTATGAGTTTTGATACTTAAGCAACAAATTTAGCACGTTGACTATTTTTTAAGAAGATAGAAATAGTATCAGTTGTTAGTATATTTCCTGTAGAATAAATAAACAATAAATAGATTATGAATTCTGTTGCTTAGAACTGAAAAAAAACAAACAAATATTAACATCTTTGTTCGAGACGAAAAATATTGATTATGTCACAAATAATAAATTTTGTGCAAAGATGTTTATTATAAAAAGATTGATATTCTATATCGAATATTTATTCGACAATGAGGTGCAAATATAAATTAATACAGAGTTTCAGGCAAACAAATGATATCTTCTATTAGACAATTAAAGAAAAAGTGAATATGTTGATACTTTATCCTTCAGACTATAATCAATGAATCTGGTTATAATTTGTTTTGAATTATCTTTATTTACCACTATAAGATTTGTAAAGATAATTGCTCAAGTATTCTTATTTTGTGATAGAAGCAATCTAACAGAAATATTTTATCTGAAGTACAATGAATCATATTAGTGACACAATCATATCATATTAATTTCCATTGTAGTACATTAAATCAATGTGCGTTTATCTTATAAAACCTTTGATGATTAAGAATGGAAATCTTGAATAGATCAAGTGATAAATAATGTATTTATAATAGAAATATATGCCTAAACAATGATTTGTAGACAGAATATCTAAATTAAAAACTGAATTCAGGATATGTTTAAATCCCAAACATTACAGTGTAGTTGAATTGCCATATTCGAGATGATATCATTGTATCGAAGATTCGACAAAGTTTCTTTTTCATATATCATAGATGACTTATCATAAACTATTAGCTATAAGTTTAATAATTTGCAGAATATCTTGATTGTTCTAATCAAAAAGTTCAATATGTAGGTAAAGAAATATTTTTTTTTCAGCTGAAACTTTCGAGATCCTCTAAGAATTATTAGATCTATATATAAGCAACATCAAAGGCTTATAAGTTCAATATTAGTTCAAATGGTGAATGTCAGTTTCAGTGATTATTTCGTCAAAATGTACAAATAAATTCGACTTTTGATGTGACAATAGTATCTCTAGACATATACTGTTACATATCTTCAATATTTTTCACTAAAAACTAGATGATATTGTAGTTCCTTTCTGACCTAGTGAATTCTTTTATCATGGCTTTGTGATGAAAGAATTCATAGTAGTAAATCATGTAAGTTGTAAAATTTAAATTTCAAAACATAAATTAACGCTTGTTTTCTTTTGTTTTTATCACTATTGATAAAAAATTAATGTTTTCATGCAGTTAAATTAAATTTTAACTTCACTTGAAACATTTTTACCAAAACTATTGGTCGAACACAAGAATTATTCCTTCATTTGTTGTATTTATACTAAGCATGACTCTAATTATTAAATATTGAGTCAAAATTAATCATAGTCGTTGTAACAATATAATAAGACATACGTATCTTTCATTTAACTTTGATTCTTTCAGCTGACTATTAATTCAAAAGTAACTGCCGAATATCTTTCTAATTAAATGAGAGAAAAATTTGAAAAGTTCAAAATAGATTCTTCAACGAGATTGGACTCATGACACATTTCCTCTTAATAATCGATTTTGTACAGATTGAATTAAGTCCTGAATTCGATTATTTGAAGCATCTAGACAGGCTCAGACAAAACTATAGATAAAAATCCTTAACCATCTCTCTGCTAACATTAAGTTTTTCATTGATTATTCAATTGAATAGAGGTCTCTAGTGGTGATTTTTTTTTTCATATGACATTTAGAGTAACTTAACATATATTTTAATTTTTTCAAGTCGTATCGACAAAGAATGATTTTTCACATTTAATGAACGTTTAAAACTCCAGCGAACAGAAAGATTTTACTTTTTTTTTCTTTCAGAATATCATAGATTCCTACCAAAAAAAGGATATTTACTAGAGGCATATATATATATACTGTTTATCCTACGAATGATAAACAAAATTATTCTTTTAAGAAAAGGTTAATTTAAAAGAAAACACATCATACTTTTTTGTCTTTTATGTGAGCGTCAAAACAACAACAACAAAAAATGAAGCATTCATGAAATAAGTACAATCATTTTAAGTCGATCATGGCAGAATAAGTGTTTTTTTTGTTTTCTTTTTTTTATTGAATAAAATGATCAAGTTTGCAGAGTGAAAAAAAAGCAATTTAATTCACACATGCATTTTGTTAAAGATGCAATTTCAAGTTGAAAATCAACGATCAATACAAGGAGTCAATCTTATTAGTATAAATCGATCTGAATCATCACAAGTAAATACATAAACGTTAGAATTATTAATCTGTTGTTTAGCTTGTTGATTTTCATGTTTATATAATATCAAAACGAATTTGGAAAAATTGTCAACCTTTAGCTGAAAATGAAGTAATGAAACACGTTATGTCACTATAGGTTTTGTTCAGTAAGTAATTTTGAATAAATTTAAAAAATATATGTTAACGATTGTAATTTTAATAGTGTTGCTGAAAGTTTAACTCTTGATGAACTTCGTCAATATTTTTATTGATATTTGTGGTGAAGAAAATTAATTTTCAAAAAAATTTATTTATCTTCGAAGTGTTAATCAGTTCTTAACTAAGATTGAACATGATGAAGAAAAAGAAATCAAATTAATAGATTATCGACCACCAACGGTTTGTAGATTATTAAATATTTAAAGTAAAAATCATTCAAAAATTCTACGATCTTTATCTCAATTTTTCTTTCTCAAAATTTCCAGTGTTTTATTCCGGGAGGAGCGAGCAAACAGACAAAACATTCATAGTTGATTCATGAATGGGAGTTTGAAGAATCCGCACTTATATTCTCTCAAATTCTTTTGAGACGCAAAATAGTAGGATTCAGAAGGAACATTAAATCCTGATTATAATTCATTTTTTTTCAAATTTTGGCAGGGTTCTTAGCAAAACTAAAACACAAGTTAGACTTTTGTTCAATCACTTTTCAATTACCCATTTATAGTTTCGTATTACTTAATTACAGAAACAGTTGACATAAAATAGCCTCGAATCATTAGAGATTTTTCTCATTATGCCTATTGATTTTACTGTCTATCTAAAGACAATAGAATGTTAAGAAAAATAATTAAACCTAATTTCGCTTTTCGATGCTGATATAACAATCAACATAGAGATAGCATAGAAATCAAGGGGGAAACAACTGACTTTATGACTTAAATGATCTAAGTGATCTAAATGACTTTATAGTCATAAAAGTCAGTTGTTTCCCTCTTGAATTTTGTGCATGTTCACTATGGCTGTTGAGTTTCCGTTAGACAAATGAAACAGACAAATAATTTTCAATTGTCTAGTTGTTATCGATATTCATAAACACGAAAATCCTCAATACTTGAAATCGAAATTGCGACGCAATCTGGTCAATTAATATGCGCATGATATTTCTGAAACTCAAAAAGTCGTCGTCGTGACAAGCGACCACTATGAAAAATAATCAGACATTATTGTTTTTCCGATTCTAATTCATTCATTCATTCTAAATGCGTGTTATCCTCAAAGAATTGTGTATGTTCAAAGAGACTATAAGAAACTCACATATTCTACAGAAATTCAATGGTATGAATATCATTGATACATAAAGAATCAAATCGAAGCACTGAACGCTGTTTGGTCTTATATTTTAGCTAGGAGAACTCTGTGAACCTAAGAAAATCATAATAAGATTCGCGATCGTAATCTGTACACCAGGAGCTATGATTGTTTTACTGAAAGTTTAACAAAGTCGTTGAAATATTGAATTGCAAAAACTGAGGTCTGAGATTTTTATCCAAGATACGTTTCATAGACTTCATAATACTATTAAAGTTTTAGCTATCAACAATATTGCCTTAGCAAGATAGTAAGTATTCATGTAAATTCGGTTTGCGTTCGAGGCCATTGACATATAATCAGGTTTTGAAACTCCAACATCACAGCAAAAGAACAATAAAGTTGCAGTTAATACTTTCAGGGAGCTATATGAACTACCAGACTTGTCTAAGTACTAAATTGTAGACGTAAAATTCACAAGATAACATTCTCGATGAATATATCTACGGATACGCACGAAATTTACCAAAGGAGTCCTAAAATTTTATCCACAGGAGATGATCACGAACAATAGTGAAGTTAGGTTTCTGGCAGAGATGAAGCGATGAGTAAAAATGAATTTGAAGGCCCATTCGATCTAGTAAAAATTAGTTTTTCGTTCGTTGTTGACCGTAAAAATTCTGACAGAAGGAACGATCACTTCGTTGTCCTCCTTTCTAAGGTTGCTACTGGTCGCGAGTTAGACTAGAGTTTTCTTAGTTTCACTGAGTCCCACTCATAACCAGAATATGAAGTTGAGTAGCATCCTACAGTTGAATATGTTTCTCTGTTGATCTTGTTTTTCAATATTTTCGGTTTGAAAATATTCGTCGCTTTTTTCATTTCTAGTTTTACTAGACGTTCATGATCACCAGATTCTCTCATAATATTTATTTATCTACTTTTTGATAGAAGGTCGAATGTTCGTTTAATTCTAAATTGTATTTTCGTTTTTTTACGTCAGTATCATATGGATGCAGAACCTGAAATCCAATGTGATTGCTGAAGATCACGTTGGTTTCTAATCAAGAACGACATATTGCGAGAGGCGGCGATAAGATGGACATATTATGAAACAAATCGAACCGTAGACTACTTGGCTTATGTGTTGTTCAGTTGAATACTTAAACTAAAAGCTATGAGCCGACATAAAACGGAGATGAGTGTTCTTTTGGATATCTCCTAGCATGTTATAAGTTAGGAACATAGTTGAGATCAAATTCTCGAAATATAAAGAGATACAAATCAAAAAACAAGAAGAGAGACTATCGATATTCTCTATCATTCAGATCATTTAAGTCATAATAATCATTGAAGCCCTGTAGTTAGGTGCTTCCTCCTTGCATGAGATGCTAGGGAACTTGGCTCCACGACTGCTTTCACTATTTCTCAATGTCACATGTAAAAATCTCAAGTAATAATGGAGTGTAAAACAATAAACATGATGTAAATCAACAACAATTTTCAATCTTTCAGATTATCTAAGTCAAAAAAAGTCATGTCAAGTCATTTTAATTATTTAAGTCATGAACTCCGTTGTTTCCCTTTTGTGAATTACCCTATTCCACAATGCTTTCTGGGTGATCTTTGGTTAATTGGCTGAAATCAGGGTCTCAGAAAAACCCTTAAATTTTTTGAACCGAACAAGCTAGAAAGGTGGATCATACGTAGATCGAAACAAAATTTTTCTATCAGAAATGTGAATTAACAATTCAGGCAGATTGCGAAATGGTTCAAAGTATCGTGTTCAACATGTCCCTCGAAAATGCATCTGATCGGTCAATTGCTGACCACTCAGATTTTAGCGTATGTTGACGTGCCTAGGTTTTTCTCTTTTTAATGATGAAAACCGCAATTCACTGCCTTGCTCCTATCAAAAGTTATTCGAAAAAAATCTACCCGTCTTTGTTTTTAAAATGGTTAATTGTTATTTTCTATGCATACTTTGGTAAAAATCATTGTTTTTCTATCATGCTTGAAGCGAATATTGATATGTTAACATATGAAGAGAGTCTAGACGAATATTGACTAACATCCTCTTTCAAATATTCTCAGTTATTGATGACTTTGAGCAACTTTCGCGATCTAAATGATCTAAGTGATCTAAATGACTTAAAGTCAGAAAAGTCAGTTATTTCCCCCTTGATAGAAATAGATCACACAAGAAGGGCCTAGAAGTGAAAATAGGGAAATTACTGATGTATATTTATTCTAAACTTAGAGTACACTAAGTTTTAGGAAAATTTTACTGTATGGGAGAGAAAAAAATATGACTCTGTTGTGTTAATTTACGAAATCTCGTCAGGCTAGTAGCAGTGAATGGTGTTCAGACATTAATTTCGTAACTCTCTTCGTTGAAAAAAAAGAGATCAATCTTGTCATTGGCCTAATTATGAAATTTATTCCCAAGAAATGTCTTCTAAAACTACTGAGTAGCTTAAATTTGATAAGTACATTTTTTTTTAAAACTTTTTTGATATAAATTTCGGGTGGATCTTCCTGAGTAAATACAAAATAATCTCCAGACATCTGTTTACCATGGGCTTTAACGACAATTTACTAGTCCAGGCAAAGCAAAGACATTTAAAACAGTTAACTATTGTTATTTTCTAACCTATTATGTAGATATTCACCAAAGACATTTTTATTTTGGAATAATTGAAATATATCATGTTAACAATAAAATCTTACTTTATTTTTTATGAAGAAAAAGTCCACTGTGGAAGGGTTAAAAGTCGTTTATATGGTCATTTAAATTGCGAGCAAGTCCTTACATCATAAGATTTCATTTCCTGTACTCATTTAAGTCTGAAAGCAGTAATATGAGTAAAAGAATAAAGATCTATAAAGAAAAAAAAAAGATTAGCACAGTCTTAATTTCACATGAACGCGTACATTCTGTTTGTAAGTATATTTTTCTTTTTCTAGACAATGCCACCCGAAGTATGTTTTATTTCCTTTTTATCATTGATATAAATAAATAAAATCTTACAGATTTATATAGTTGAAAAACATGATGATGATGATTCATCCATATCAAAAGAGAGAATAGATTGTTTATTAAGAGAATCATTGATTAGTGAATCTTTAATTAGTTCACAAATTTGGATAAAATCAATGGATGGACCATCATTACTTTATCCATTCTTTAATCCTTATCAATTGTCACAGATCCTATCAGTTACTCGTACACTTTCAAAGTAAATATTTAATAAAAAATAAAATCATGAAAACTTCTTTTTTCTTTCTTAATCTAAAGATATTCGACGCATTCAGTTAAACCCAAGACACCGTAAAGAATCTATTTATTGACTATTAACTAAAGAAAATATTTATTATTCTAGAAATTTATTAAAATTATGTTAAGAACAAGAACGTCTTCATTTATATCAAAAAGAATTAGCTCGACAACGCCGTGAAATAGAAAAGCAACATAAAAAAGAAAAAGAAGTTATTATAATTCGAACCGCTTCTCGAATTTATCATTATCGACATTATTCAAAACAAAAACAATAGTAAGCTACTTCTTTCAATATTATTTAGACATTCAGACAAAAAAACATGATCTAAAAGAAGTATTGATTCATATGCAATCAAAGATTACACATGAATAATATTTTCTTATGAAAAATGAATGATCTGTTTATTGCATACCTAAAGAGTTAAACAAAACGATATGTATTGTAAAATAGAACCTTCCTGTGATTGTTCTAACAACCTTTCATGTATTTGCTCATATTAAATTCTATTTTTTTACAGTCACTAGTTACTTATTTGGCTCATCCTACAATGAAAGCGGCTTAAATTTTGACGGATGCTAATATATGAATTAGTGTTGCTTGTGCTTTTTTTGTTAGAGAAAAATTAAAGAACAATATATATTGTTTATTGAGTTTATTTTTTGGGAATTTTTTTGGTTTTAGAACTGATACGATGAAATATGAAAGAAATTAAATTGTAGACATTATATATACGAAAGTAAAACAAAGGATGGTATATCAATTGATTAGATAAAATATTGATTTTGTAAATGGTTTATATTGAAGTTGTTAAACTTTCAAATTGAAAGCAAAACATATGAAATTAAAAATTAGTCGTGCAGTACTTATTCATCAACTGAAAAAGTAACCAGTTGAGATTATTATCTAATGAACAGAAAGTTTGAGGAAAAGAATTTGTTGTAAATATTGTTCTTCTATAGAAAACCAATTCATTAGATATTAAAATTCAACTTGAAGAAGCTACAAATCGATTGAATGAGGCTACTAAGATATCATAAAATAAAGAGATATAGAGGTTATGATGTAACCGTTGTCAAAAGAATCATATCAAACAGCATAAATATTTTGCTTTATATAACGTCGAAGTATTAACTTGAATTTAATCTAATGTAAAAATATTCATATGTTATTTTTCATTAATACATTTGTTTCTCATATTTGATTCATTCATATGTCCTCCATTATTTAACTGGCAATACTTAAAGTGATCTAAAAGTCATAAATAAACATGTTACGTGTTTTAGACGTGCCAGTCGACTGGTCTAGCGATAATAGATGGGGTGTGAGTGTGGGCGTGTGATTAAATAGATATTTTTTAATCCACATCCTTAATTAGTGAACGCAGAAATCGTGTTACAAGATGCCTAAGTGAGAAGAGCAAAGTGGATGGAGTTTACGTAAGTTCGATCACGCCTGGTTGTACAATTATTTGTCGTCTTGCAAGTAATCGAACAGTATTGTAATCAATTTATTATCGAGTAGATACAAAAAATTTTTACATCTATGCCAAGAAGTCTTCATTTTTTTTCATTCTTGAGATTAAAGAGTTCAGTATATATGCGTAATATTGTTTTGTTTACTAAGTACTGAAAAATGTGGCATCTTTGATCTTGACAATGCAATAGGAGAAAACTCTCACATATATTTGAAATTTTTCTATCTATCTGATGATTTAACGGATCCAGTTTCGAGTAATTTTTGGAATAGTAGAACTTCAGGTGTAGGTGAATTGATGTGTGTATGAGTCTATCTTTTATCTAGAACCACACGTTCAAGTATCAGAGAATTTTCTAACATAAACGGACATTGATTAAACACTCATAATCAATCTTAGATAGACTAGAAGATTCTATTTCAGATTATGAAAATAGTATAAAGTTCAACTAAAATCTGATTCTCACATCAACGAATGTTTTTCTTCACTTCAGATTATTAAACACTTGTATATAGATCTAGTAAAGAATCTTTTTTTGCAAAACACATGATCTATGGAATTTGTTTATGAGAATCCGAATGTTTATTACATTACCTTTTAAGAATGAATTGTGACAGCGAATCATCTCCAATTTGACTAATTTTCTTAGGTGCTATATTCCGCATCAGTGTTCAACATGGATTAATTTTTGTGAAACAATCTGATGTTATAAATATCTTCTGGCCAGTCACAGCGAGTTTTTTTTCAGAGATTAAGCATCTATTTCAAATTTCACCTCTACGGCTCGTATCAGTACAATGTGAGTACTATCACATTGATGGTGGTGTTTGTGCATGCATTTTCATAGAAGCATTTTCACGCACAGAAATATAGGATCTGATCTTCTCCAAAATGCATTATCTGCTCTAATCTCAGTGAAACAGTTCTACGACTGATTTTCAATATTTGCTGATTGAACAGAGTTGTTAGTTTGACGATTTAAAAGACTATCAAGAGTTGTATGAAATCCATCTGTTTTATCGAAATTCGTATTCAATTATAACAAACATGTGACAATGGATAAAGATTATTTGTCGTTTGAATTCAATTCATATTTGAAAATTTGAATTAGAGTGGCATTTATAAATACCATGAAGAGTCATATTTAAATTCATCACTAAAGTTTAACTTCTCTTAGTCAAAGTCAAAAGTGAATGTCCTGAAGTTAGTATTAAATATTGTTTTATTAGGAAAAAAAAAGAAAAATTTAGAATGAGTACCATACTTTATTCGAAGTGGAACCAGCTATTTGTGAGCAGAACCACCTTAATATTCTTCATATTGATGGCATGACATTTTTGTATATTGACAACATTTTGTGGAAAAACTGTTTTGCTTACATTTTATGTTTTTTTTCTTTTTTAAGAAGAACTTTTAAAAGAATATTTCACTTATAAGTTTGCATTTTTACATTTTCTCATTGACAAACATGCTATTAATATTTCTTCTTTTCTTTCTAATATTCAATAGCATTATGGTCAAGTGACAAAAAGCAATTTTATAGGGTCATTGACATAGGCAACATAAAATTAACGATTACACTGAAAATCCACTGAATACCGCTTTACCAGTAAAAAATGGGATCTTACGTGTACCAGCAAATATAATACTTAGTAGCAGATAAAACTGAGACTGGTACATACCTATTTCCGCTGTCAAGCCAGCAAATTCACCCATTCATGGTTATCCTATTCGAAGCGATAGTATTATAGAAGTAAAATAGCCGAATCTCTATTTATACTTTAAATAAAATCTTGCTCATAAAAACGACTCTGGTACAGACACCTAGAAGGCAAAAAATGTCGGTTACTCATTTATTAACTTAATGCAACAGGTTAGACTATGATTTTTCACAGTAAAGTATTTTTGAAATTTCACTCTGGTAGTTTTTGTCTATGAAATGATAGAGTATGCTAATTTTATCTTAGAGCCTGTCGAAGATTTGTTGTGAAATTTTTAAATAAGTAGAAATCTTTCTTTTGAATAGACTGAAAAATTCAACTTCAGATAGTATTTTGTTTAGAATTTGACAGTATTCGTGGTTTTTACAATACAGTTGTGTTAAACACTTGACTCCATGACAAAAGTATGACTATAAACTGAGGCCAAATCAAAGTAATACGTTAGAGCTTTTCAGAAGATCAATATAAAAATGATATTCATCAAAATGTTGGAAAGATGAAATCGTCTAGAGAAGGAACAAAATCAGAGCTATCATAATTGAGAAGGAAGAAAAAGAGATGAGCAACTCGTGTCATTTCTTCTCTTTTTCTTTCTAGCAGCTATTTCTGAATAAATATCAAGGCAAAGAACGATGAAACTCTCATTTTTTTTCCATCCTCGTTGGTTCAAAGAGTACAATGGTAGCTAGTCATATTATATGACACGCGAACCATTAGTGCATTGGTGCTGTTATTCCCTCGCGGAAGCGTTTCTGGAATAAACGAGAAAGAAAGGAAGAAAAAGAGAATAACATCGTTTCTCTTCATATAAAGGAACGTGTTTGACTTCAGATTACTATTCTTCGTTGTCAATCTTATTTTTATTATTGCGTGTTTTTCTCTTTGTTTGAAGTATTACAATGGGTGGTGGTAGTTCGAAAAAACCGTTCAATGAATGGGATTTGATCCAATTCAGCAATATTACTGGTGAATATTGAACTATTCTCTTTATCATTGTTCATAAAAAAAAAATTTTCGATGAACTTAGGTATTCCTCTATCGATGGTCGAAAAGATCTATAAAGATTTTCTTATCGCCAACGGAAACGACAACAAAATAGACAAGAGAGAATTTCGTCGTTTATACAAGAAAATGTACATAAATAGTCAACCTAGCAGTCTTCCCAGCGCTCTACCACCATTGCTCAGTGAACACCATTTGGATAAGATGTCGGATCATGTATTTGAAACTTACGATTTTGATGGAACAGGTATGATCTTCATCATGCCTCATGAAATTATTTCATTAATTGTTTTTTGTAAAATTCAGGAAAGTTGACATTCGAGGGTAAATCAATGTTCAAATGGTATCTTTCATTAGATACAATCTAAATTTGCTTATTAATAGAATTTGCTGAAGCTTATCTGATGCTCACTCATTATCCAGGTACATCGACAAAAAATGTTACATTTCGTGATCGATTTAACTACATCTTGGATCAAGACAACCCAACACCTGGTAAAAAAATTCTTTCTTTTCTTTTTTAAGATATCTTGTTATTTCTCCATGTATTTACAGATTTTATCACACGTGAAGAAGGTGAACGGGTGTTCAATCGCCTCAATAGATATAACAAGTCAGTGTTTCTAGTTTTATTGTTTCATTTTGATCTTTGTTTCATCAAATATGTTTCTCATTTCTTGTTCTAGTTGGATAAATTCGAAAGCCACAACATCCGCTGACACGTCGAAACCGGTAACTAATAGTTGGGAATCTCATTGGAGCAAGCTCGATGATGATAGTGACCGGTAAGTATTTGTTTTTACTTTTTCTATTCTCATCATTTATCTTACTTCGTTTCCAGTGTGCCGAAAGAGAAGTTTGTCGACTATATCACTACTTTGAATGATTACAAACATCATTTCGATCCTGCAACAGTCTCAACTGAAACATGCCATTGACAACTACAATCTAACAGACTTGCTTTTTTTTTCTTATTTTTCATTCTATGTCATTTCATCTCATATATTACAGTATATATATTATTTTTAATCTAGCCATAAATTCATTTTTTTGATTTCTTTTTCCAAAAGTGGCAATGTCGAAAGACTCAACACTTTTGACTTCAAACATTGGTATCTTTGCTATAATAATAAATGATGGATGTCTTCATGTTGCTACTTTATAATTATTTATTTTCTGGTTATGTTCACATAAAAAAGCATAGGAAAATTCAATGCTCTTACCTTCAAATTGGCATCTCGTGTCTCCTCCAGAAAATTCAAGATTTCCGTGTTCGACATTTTTTTCGGGATTTCTGTTTCTGTTCCTTTGTACTTTATTGAGATGCACGCCCTACACCCAACACAAAGCTAATATCTTTCGAATGATTACATTCTCATCCTTATGTGTGACCAAACTTAGTTAAGGCATCTATAATATTTTGGGACGATAAAAATGATTCAGTGAATGTATGCCTCAATATTGATGTTCCAATTAGCTATTCTGTCAAATAATAATACATTATAACATTGGATCGAGTTTTGTTTCGAAGTTTCATCGAATAGCTTGTTTGAAAAATCATATCTCTGAATGAATGAATATTCATCTTGCATGTAAGAACTAAATGCAAGTTAAAGAAATATTGAAAGATACGCCGGTCAAGTCTATTTTATCTATTCTATTTTTTTCAACGAACCAAACGTATATATTTGACACTTGTATGTGTAGATAACAAATCGTCCGATTTTCGCGCCATTCTCTTCCTTAGAAAATATATAAATAACATCAAGAGAATATTTTTTTCTATTTGGCTTATTGTAGTGACATGCTGGTGTTGTTTGTAATAAGTTTTTGTACAAGTGTCTTGATTCCCATACGAGCGCTTACACCTTACAAAGATTGCAGATCCGAAGCTGGTGTTATTCAAAGTTTTGATATTTCCGGTTGTACTACGCCGCCGTGCATATTTATTAAAGGTCATACATATTCCATGAATCTAACATTTGTAGCAAAAGCTCCATCGAAAACGGCAAACATTAGTATTTATGGTAATAAAACAGAAAATAGTTGTTGTTTTAAATAAATTTTTGCAATCCTAGGTATTATTAACGGACAACCTCTTCCCTTTCCAGGTAATAAACCGGATGCGTGTGAACTCAATTGTCATTGTCCAATCAATCAAAATGATGTCAATTCAGTTTTATCGTCATTAGATGTACTTGAAATTTATCCACCTATTTCACGTTATGTTCAAATTGTACTTATAGCTAATGATCTACATGCAAATTATTCTTGTGTTCTATTTCCGGCAACTACTTAGTAAAAATGGTTTTCATTCAGACCAATATATCGATTGATGACCACCTAAATTTGTAAATTTTTTAATAAAAATTCAAAGACACAATCATTATTTTTCTGTTTTTATTTTAGCCTATCATTTGCGAGTAAATTTCACTGTCTTGAACATTCAACTGTTTATTATTGAAGAATGTCATTATCAGACATTTAGAAAATAGTGAAGGCGAATGTTGCAGTACCATACTCTTCAAATTAGTTTATCAAAATAAAAGATTCTTATACATAAGATTAGCATGGATAAGATCAGAGTTAAATTGCCTTCTAACAGTCTTTGTTCAATGCGAAAATGACAATAAAAAGAAGTAAACGATTGATCTCTTGTTTTATCCATATTCTCTTACCCTTAGGAGATTGATACTTGTGAGTGATTGATTTACTCTTCTATAATGTTTCTTCTATCATTAATATTGAATATACGGGTTTCCAGAATCGTTCAGAGAATAGCGACAGGGAATTCCACAATCTCAAGAGATTTTCATTTTCCGGAGCAATTTTCAAAAATTCATCAATCTTTTCTCTAACAAAAACTCGGTAGATTTTACCGAAAATCTTCTAATCGATCTTTTTTCACGAATTCGATATATGCATTTGACGAAACAGTAACTCTTCTATTCATTTCAATGAAGAAATGTTGAAAACAAAATTGGTATTGGAAAAAACATGATTGTAGAAGTCAATGTCAAGTGTTGAGTCCGAAAAGATGCAAAAAATGAATTGGATGAGTACATTATAGCTTCGAACACGTCACATAAATTTGGTCAATATTCGCGGCAATTAGACGGTTCTACATGGTTGACAAGATAGATGTAGTAATCAACGAAATATTAGTGTGTGTATGGATGTGAGTGTGAATGAGAATATGAAGAGAAAATTCATTTCACACGCCCATACGCTGATGTTTCTTACGTCTTCTAATCCATCGTAATACTGCACCTAAATTCACACTTTTTTCTCTCAGCATTTATGAGAATATTGATGGAAAAGCAGTTTTTGAAGCGTTGATCAATGCTTATCTTAATAAAAGGTAGCTTGCCTGGAGTACAAAATGCATGTGTGAGAGAAAAATAGACGTGATCGTTTAGGCATTAACATGATATAAATATTTTAGTTGAGTACTCTTAGCTATTTGGCCAAATGTATTAGACCTTTTTACTTCAGCCATATAAGGATGAGTGGGAGGAGGCGACTTGCGGTTAATAGCATTTGAATCCTCTATAGCGTATGTATTGCTTGTATATAATCTTACTGTATGTGAAGGGCGAAACCCATATTGAGATAACAGTTGGCAATGTCAAGGTGACCATGAGTAAGGAATTTCCTGACTATTCGGTGCTGCTATCCTTCTTTTCGAAACATACGCGAACTTCCTCGTTTGTCTTCTGTTCTGCAAGCCCGCAGAGCCAATGTTATCCAGGAGTTTTGTAAATTTCTCACGATTGCCATCATACACTTGCTTTTAAATATCAAAGGCTTTACAGTAAGGATAGTGGATGTTTCAAGTCTCTTTTGGGCCTGTATACATTTTTCTAGTTATTATGATTATTGCCAATAATTGCATTTGTGGGAGCTAGTATCCGCTCGTTTATTTTCAAAGCTTTTATGTAAATGTTAAAACTCCCGTCGTACTTGCCACATTCAAAGTTCTCGGGCAACTCTTTAAGGTATTTCATGAAATAGTTTTTTACAGCGTCAAATTCACCTGATGCAGAAAGAAGTGACAGCAACGTGTATAGATTATTCTTTTCGCCCACCTCCTGTCTCATATATTCGTAAAGCTCCTTTAAAATATTATCTTTGCTGCTGCAGAAAGATAAATTAACAAAGTAAATTCCATTTTTATGCACCCAAGAGATTATTCTGGTACTTGTCCCACGCGAATCAACGTCGATTTCGAACAGGACACAGTTCACGCAAACCGTCACTTCCGTCGAAATCGAATAGAAAAAAAATGTGTAATCTCAGTTGGTATTCGAAGGAGGAAAGAAATGGATTGATAGAAATGAGTTCACCCATAGAATGTTGTAGATCAAGTATTACTTCTTGTGACATTAATTGAGTCCGATACACACGAACCCGTGAAGGCAGTTGTTCCTTGCTCAATTAATATCTAATATCATGAATAGCTGACCGAAAATAAATGAGAACAACAATTTTTTTGTGAAAACCCTTGTTCAGCATTCGATAGACCAAAGACTATCGTGAATACCTCGAAAACGAGAACGATCAATCGGAATGTTGATAGAATGATACTCTAGTGTATATTTACCACCAAAAGGCTCGTTCCTTTTAATAATCTAATTCGAACGTCAGCAAACGACCCAGTTTTACTGAATCATCTTTGTATACAATGCGACAAAACTCAAACAGTTGTTTTTGTGATGAACTTGGCTCCATTTCAACAAGAATATCAATGAGCAGCTGAAATAAAGTAAGCTACCAGCAATGCCAATTTATGATATTTTGAAAATATTGATTAATAGAGATTCTTCAACTTTTACTTGCTTAGCTAGTCCTGCAGTGATTAGAGCCATGAAGTCGTCGAGTTGAATTCTCATACATTTCACCTGTACATCAAGAAGAATGTTGTTGGCAAATACTGTTGCAATATAAATTCCTTTCATGTAATTAAATATACACTGTTCGGAATTATTTTTCTCTTCTGAATTATAAATATCAATCACTTAAATCTGTCTCAACTGATGAATGAGAGGAACGATAATTCGTCCTAATTTGACACTGACAATTAACGTGATGTGATCGTTAATGACCAATTGAATGTGCTTCATACATTCGTCTATTCGCACGAATATTTGACAATTTGTTATGAGGAAAAGCATATATTCGACGTTTGACGAATTATTACTAGGATCGAACTAAACAACAAAGAATCTTTCAAAATCATTAGCAATAGTTAAAAATGGCAATGGCAACTCATCTACAGTACTTGTAATTATCTTCGTATGCATGGAATTTGTAACTGAGTTGAGTAAACAATGATCATTGCTTGTTTTAGTCCGTCGCAAATTTTTGTCCAAAATCGCTTTCCTTGAAAGAATCGAAATATTCTTTGTCCTCTCCCAAAATGTTGCACAAAATATGTAGATAACACAGAGGAGTATGAGTGGGTGTGGATGTGAGGGTGAGTGTGCGGTGTGGATGTGTGGGGTGTCGGTGTGGGTATGGCTGTGGGTGTGTGGTGTGGGTGTGGATGAAGAAGAAATCAACACCCACACCCTCACTCACACCCACACCCACACCCTCACTCACACCCACACCCACACCCACACCCACACCCTCACTCACACCCACACCCACACCCACACCCAACACCCACTCCTACATCCACCCCACACCCTCACTCACACCCACACCCACACCCACACCCACACCCCACACCCACACCCACCCTATGAATGAAGTTTTTGAATAGAATTCTATTCAAAAACTTCATTCATACTGACGAGTTTTTACGTCTTACTCTTCTACTTTTTCCATCGATTCAAGAGATTAGCTTTGAAGGTGATTTGTTGACAATTTCTAGCGGACTTTTATTTCCTAAAAGCAAATCAGTTACATTTTCTTTTTATATAGTCGAGGCTCTTTCGCCACTGTTGAATACGATGGTGATTGGCAGGTAATGACCGTTGTCCAATATCAGCAGCTTGCTGATGAAATTGACGTGCTTTTGAGTATTGACACATCTTACCATACACGAAACCAATACTGCTGTAGGTTTGAGCTAAATCAGGATGATTCGACGGAAGTATTCTTTGCTGAATTTCTAGTGCTTTTTCGTGAGATGAAAGTGCGTTCGAATAATCGCTCATCTTTTCATACACAGAACCAATGTTATTGTGAGAATAAGCTAAGCTGAGATTATTTGAAGGATCTATATTTTGTCGAATTTCAAGTGCTTGTTCATGAAATAAAAGGGCTTTTGAGTAATCACTCAGTTTTTCGTAAACAGACCCAATGTTGCTGAATGTAGATGCCAAGCCAGAATCATTCGAAGAAAGTTTTTGTTGAATTTCAAGTCCTTTTTCGTAATACAAAAGTGCTTTCGTGTATTCATTCATCTTTTCATATACTGAGCCGATTTCATTAATGGAAACAGCAAACGAATGATGATTTGGAGGCATGACTTTTTGTTTAATTTCAAGTGATTTTTGATAAAATGTAATGGCTTCCTCATATTTTCTTTGATTTTTCTTGCTCCATCCAAGTTGATGATAAAAATGTGTTTTCTCACGATCATTATATGTCTGATCAAGAAGAAATTCGTATAATTCATTGGCCTTATCAAATTGGCCCATTTTAATTAACAATTTACCCAGTCTATCCCATTCAGTCGATCCTCGAATCTCATTACGTATCCGTTCAGTAAGATCATTTAGCTGCGGATCATTGTCATTGATCTGTACTAAGTCTACCTGCCACAGGCGATTATCGTTGTTGATCTGTATAATACTGCCAATACGAAAAACGGTATGCATCGAGAATAGAATCTCTTCTTCTGTCTTGTAGTAACCCACGTCGTTGATACAGGCAAAAGAAGTGGACTCTATTGAAGGATCAATTGTCATCACGAAGATTATTCCCACTGAGGCTGGATTAACAAGAGAACTACTAGCAAAACTAAGAGCTACACTTAGTTCTTTGCTCGTAGACAAAAAATTGTTAAAAGATATCAGTCCATCTTGTGTTTCCAGCATTTTATCCAAGTCTGTCTTGGGTAAACCTTGACCTCGAAAGATAGTAAATGGCTGCAATTTATGGTGCTCACTAAATTGTTTTGAGTGTAGTTGTACGATCTGATGATGAAGATCGCGAATGAAAAAACCCATTTTGATGATCGTATCAACTTCCATCAGACGTAAAGCTCGGTTAAGCACCGAGTAAAGGCAGCATTCATGAGTATACCACCAGATGGGCGAATGGCTATCATAATCTCTTTCGAATTTGTCGATATTCTTCAATTGAACAGTATTATCAGCAAAATTTTCGCGATAGTAGGTGGTAAAGTCTTTCAGATGTTGTTCATTAAAGTTAATTGCCAATAAAATTTCTTTCAGTATCTGTGTATACATAAATGTTGGCTCCAGTTGATCCAAATTTTCATTTAACTTCGCACTATTTGTTGAAACAAAGCTGATCGAAACCGAATTTTGATCACATTTTTGTGCATCTTGTTTCAGCGCTTGGCAGATGGACGAAATTGAAGGAAAGATGTCCTTCACTTTTGGCCATTGTTGTGTCCATTGTTTCTGTTTTGATCCATTTTTACAAAAGACGTAAATAGAATTGATTTGAGTCAAATCGTGAATGAGAGGCACAATATTTTGAGCAAATTCATCTGAAATAATCATCAGGACTTTTTCGTCTTTAATGTCAGTAACAAAATCGGTGCATTGATCAACATCCGTAAATGTATTGACAGCATTAACAACTCGTCGTAGTTCGATGATTGAATTATGAAACTCATTGTCTTTCACTCCGTCAATATCAGAATGTAACCATATCAGGATGAAGTTTTGAACGATACGAGAATTTAATGGTCGATATGGCTTTGTACTAGTGTGTCTAGATATCGCTGTTGTAATTGTATCGTTTGAAGATATAGCCTGATTTTTAGGTCTTTCTATGCCAATGAAATGGCAATTTTCTACTTGTTGACTCATATTCTTATTGAATTGGGTATATGCCGTTGAATTAAATAATCGAAAAAGAAATGACGATGAAAGAAAGTAAAAATTTTCTTTTGTTATAACTTGCGTTCTCCTTTTTCAGAAGTGATCTGTTCGTCGTCGTTCTTTTATTTTTTTATTTTGTTGCCATTGAAAGACTTCACCTGTTTCTTATTCAATATATTATCACAAAAACAATAATAGATTAACAGAAAAGTTGGCTGGCAATAATGGACGAACGAAAAAGAAAAGTGAAGGTTTGTTATTCTGGTCAGCATTACTAATAAACAATAGAATTTTATAACAAAAACACCTTCCTTTTCTTCATTGTTTTTTCCTCAAAGAAACTCTCGAAGAGAGTAGGTATGGATGTGGGTAGGCGTGAGTGTTGATGTTGGAAAGAACTACATTCGCATCCACACTCACATCCTATTAGATTGTAAAGGCGTTTTCTCGTTCGATAAAATCATTCAAAAATATTAGTGCTTAGATTTTTACAAGAGGAAATATGTAAGTTTGGAACTTCCAGAACCTGTTTGGCATCTTCAGCACCTTCAATGCTTTCTTCAGCACCTTGCGGTAAAACTTGGTGCTTAGGTGCTGCCAAGGTAAGTGCACCTCCCAAGCCCCATATTTCACCACAAGATGTTGAAAATAATTTTGAAGGTGCTGAAAGACGCCGATAAGGTACTGAAATACTCGAGGTTCTAAGCCTGCGCTTATCCTCTGGGTTAAACTACTTAATCGAATAAGCTTCAACATTTGAGATGTCTTTCACTGTTGACAATAATGAACATTTCGGGATGCAAAAGTTCTGTGCTTGATTGCTTCAAAAGTGACTGCCGTACTAACGTTGCATTTTGTATCTGGATAAGTAACACAGATGTGGGTGTAGGAGTAGGGTTCGGTGTAGGTAAGTAAAAGATTGATACCCATCCATATCTTTGATCAAGCAGAAGTATTTTCTAAAATATTTCATTAATATTGCTACCGCTGAATTTTTTTGCGACTTTCGATTTTCTTAAGAGTAATAAGAATTATCGAAGGCTTTTTTTCTCATAAACAATATTTACTATGAGCAATCGTTTGATAGTATTTAAAGTGTCTTATCACTTAATAATTTTCATTTTATGTTGTATAACATTAATAGAACAGAGGACTATATGTTGATTACGGAAGTTCGGGAGGGGGGGGGGTACAGGTGAAGTGGAGACTCAAACCCATACTCTCGCCATGAAATTAGGTAATTATCCTCTTAGATTCTTTATCGAAGAACACTCATGTTCTCCATCTTCTTACATATCCAGAAAATCAAAAATAAGGGGGAAATGAATGAAGCTGCTGACCACACCTCTTGGACAGATGCGTTTATAATGGCATCATCTTTACGGAATATGAATGTCTGTAATTGATTTTCAGTACGAAATATATAAAACTCATCCATTAATTTTAAGTTAGAGTTAATCTGAAAAAAGCATCTTCAAACCTGTCTTCTATCTATTGATATTTATTTTCACAAAAGAGGTATCTCAATCGTGTCTGACCTTTTCATTTCACCTTTTGAGCATAAGTAGATTTCAGTGATACAAAGAAAATTCTGTGACCACTGATGTCTCTGATTTTTTGCTTTCCAACTATCATCAAATCTTTTTCAAAAAAAAAAGAACTTCATCGCTTCGTCTTTTTATTATGTAAATAAAATTATTCGATAACAAGTACTTGACTCTTGAATCTACTGTAGCAAGAGCTGAATCAAGTGCAACTATACCAATTAGTAATTATTGATCAATATTTTGTTCTTCATGATCAATTTCAAGATTTTCATCTTTTTCATTCGAAGTTTCACTTATTTTAGTCGAAAGAGTTGCTGATTTATTTCTGTGTTGCTGCACCGTCTAACTAAAGTGTTGCTAAATGGAAGGCCCACCAAACACGAAAAGTTTAAGTAAGAAAAGGTTGTGAAGTGTGGGTGCATTTTTTCTCTTCGCCCACATCCACCCTTGAACAGTAGTTCGATATCCATCACAAGCATGAAACAATTCAAGATATGACTCCAACATGTTCTGTAAAATAAAATTCCAATTTTTGCATGCTATTCAATGCACTGCTCGTATTAATACTACAGGAAAACAAAGCAATAAATATTTTAAGAATACAAAAAAATTAATAAAAACTTAAGAACTGGCTTAACGAATCCGATTTATTCTGGTAATTGAAAATGACTAAATTTTATCTTTACATCTTCTAAGATGTAGACGTTTGAATGAAAATGAACTGAAGAAATCCTGATGTATGAACTGAGAAGAGCAGTTACCGTTGTAATAATAGCGTATGTTGTAAATTTGATTTTACAACATATAATTATAGATTGAACAAAGAGTTTTGTTAAATTGCACAAATTCATATTAGAATGTACGATGAGGAGAAACGATTTTGTTTTATCGATTTTCGATATTTTAAGTGTTATAAAATAGTGAAAATTTTTATTAAGAAACAGATGTGACGATTCTTTCGTTTCTTATTCTTACAAATAGTTGGGTAATAACATTAAAAAATGAACGACAAATAACAAGAAAAAAAACTCTGATTACTATTGGCAACCAAACATGCACATTTTCATCACATTATATTTACAAATTCAGCCAGAATAATCAGCACAGTAGAAAAAAAACAAAGTAATGGCATCAATGATAAGGGTGTGGGCTAGGGTGTGGGTGTGTGTGGATGTGGGGTGTGGGTGTAGGTATGGGTATGGGTATGGGTGTGGGTGTGTGGGTGTCGGTGTGGTGTGGGGTGTGGTGTGGGGTGTGGGTGTGGGGTGTGGGTGTGGGTATGGGTGTGGGTGTGTGGGTGTGGGTGTCGGTGTGGTGTGGGGTGTGGGTGTGTGGATGTGAGTGTGGGTGCGGGTGAAGAGCATAAACAAACCTGCAGCCATAGCCACACACCACGCCCATGCCCGCACCCACCGACACCCACACCCCATATCCACTCACACCTGCACCCACCCACACCCCGCAGCCACCCACCCATACCCACACCCCAATAGGTAAATAAACTTGATCATTGTTAAAACGAAAAGGTGGTGTGCAACATATTCAATAAGCATATATATAGGCAAAAGATAATTGCAACAACACTTGTACTAACTATGACTCAAAGACACTGAAATTGTATTATTTTAATCTGATTCACATTGAGGTCGATTGATAAACTATCAAACTTAGCTCTAAAATCAATAAATCATCAAATATAGCATGAAGGGTATGGGTGCCGGTGTTTGGTGTGGGTTTCGGTTTCGGTTTCTGGATATGTATGTGGGTGATACTCTTTCGAGGAACCAAACGCGCACCTTATTCTTCTGATAATTTGATCTTGACAACCACCATTGGACTTCTTGACAAACGTCATAAAACAAGAAGACTTTAAAGATAACAGGTGTGGACAGATGCCTCACACGCAGCTATATCATAGAATAGTAGAAACAGTGTAAACGAGCAAATAATGCAGCTTTGTGTTTTGATAACATTATCAGAGAACAAAATTGCAATATTAGTTCATGTACTCTGTTTCTACGATTCTATCATATAGTTTGCGTGTGAGGCATCTGTCCACACCTGTTATCTTTAATTTTTTTGTGTGCTTGATAGCGTTTGTAAAGATGCCTAATGATGTTCGGTAAGATTAAAATAACTATCACAAGAATAAAATTCAAATTCGCTACGTTAATTATTAGTTTCATAATAGAAGTATATTGGTTAAAAGTAAAAGAAGCACAAAATTGTTTCCGATAACTCTACTCTATTCGGTCAAATGTTTGAAAGGTGCACCAAGAGCAAAAGTCGACTTTGAATTTTGATCGCGTTAAATACTACTTGGTTTGACAGAGCTTGATTTGTTCGTTCAAAATATTTATTTTAAATGTTTTTTTTCAACTAGTTTTGGTCCAAAATCTTCAAAATGCAAGTGACAACGAAAAATACCGAAAATTGACTAGTTCCGAACAAACTCTAGATTTGAACTGTAAGCCATCACTTTATTTTTTCGAAACTGATATTTTCGGATTCAGTGTCGAATATGGAGTATAATTGACTGTATTTAACGTAAGTTAATTACATTTCGTTCTTTAGGTGAACTTGGCTGTGCCCATTTAGACAGTGATGAATCTTGAAATCGTGCAAACCTATCTCCATATTAATCTCAACGGATAAAATCCTCATTTGTACACTATTCGAATCACCAGTCGATAAGGGAAAAAATTACGCATCCTTGCCTTCTTATTTCTCATTGACGCTACGAAAATCACATTTTTTTGGACATGTCTAATAGTACTCTAAAGATGCACATATTTGGAGATTGTGACTATCAAAATTCCAGCTTCAAATGAAATGCATGTGATATTCAAAATCAGCATGAGAAAATCGATCAAATGATATCGATTTTTGGGGAAAAAATTTTCAGTTGAAATTTGATCTATCCATTTCTGAGTTCTCTTTTTGTAGTAGTGCTTCCTCTTTCTCCTGTCAGTCTAAATTTAGATGCAAACTATCCTCACCAAAAGCTGATGTCATTCGATCGATCTTTTCATGTTGATTTTGAATATCACATGCATTTCATCTGTGACTGGAGTTTTGGTAGTCACTATCTCCAAATATATGTGTAGGTTTAGAATGCCATTACAAATGTTGAAGAAACTGTGATTTTCTCAGCGACAATGAGAAGTACGAAGGCATGGATGCGTCATTTTTTCCCTTACCGACTGGCAGTTCGAATAATGTACAAATGAGAATTTTATGTGTTGAGACTAAAAAAGCTATTAGTACAATGCCTGTGGAATGAACATGTGAAGTATGATTTACGTAGTTATTGTTGCTGATTACATGAAACTTCTACTATTCAATCTATGTTTTTGAATCATCAAATGAATCTCTGCTGAATCAAATATCATTCAAGAAAATCGAAGTTTGACTCTTTTCTTTTGCCTTGGTGCAACGTAAAAAGCTCTCTGGAGAGGAAAGATCCTCAACTGATCCGCACCGTTGTCAATGATATGATGTCTATATGTCGGGAATATTATTCTAAGAAAAAGTATACGGGGGTTCAGACTGATGGGGTTTACTTCGAAGCTTATGACCATTTTATTGATTTTTTTCTACCTGACAGAAGATATATACAGAAAAATCGAACAAACGAATTTCATTCTGAAATTTTGCTCATGTATAACTCTCGTACTCACTAGAACTCTAAGCATTTCAGTGAAAAAAATGTTTGCTTCTAGAGATATTGATTCTTACAAACTTGTCTCATAATCTCTAAAAAGAAGCATTTTTTCACTGAATCTTTTAGACTGGTTCTAGTGAGTACGAGAACTACATATGAGCAAAATTTCAGAATGAAATTCGTTTGTTTGATTTTTCTGTATATATCTTGTGTCAGGTAGAAAAAAATCAATAAAATGGTCATAAGCTTCGAAGTAAGCCCCATCAGTTCAAACCCTCGTATGGTTTTTCTTAGAATTATATCCCCGACATATAGACAACATATCATTGAAAAGGTTTGAATCAGTTGGGAACCCTTCCGCGTTAGTGAGTTGTTCAAAACTAATGATCCAGTTGCTAAGTACATAGAATGAAAGAAGCCAATATTCTACGGGAAAATAAAATAAAAGCGAGAGAACAAAAGAAACTGACACAGGTTTAATAGTGTTCAATAGAATGTAAATAAAATTATTCGTATAAAATAATGACTGTCATCCTCAGAAGAAAAACTTATCTGTTACAAATAGTGATCTAACTACGGACTGCTAACGAAGCTAAGTTTCTTTTTCTCTCATCAGAGTTTTGATGTGTCCATTCAATGACTGAAGTCAGTTCACTTGAAATCGATCCATACCCCGCACCCTCCCCCCCTACTTTGTGCTCATCGGAGGCCCTGTTCGATGAACTTTCCTCAATTGGAAATTTCTGGTTACGTTATCAATTCCAGAAAATACTACGCTGAAACGAATCTAAAATGATACATACAAGAATTCGCTAAAAGCATGCACCATTTCCTCGAGTGCCTTACTTGTTTCGACTTTTTTCTAGATCATTTTTCTCTGTTGTTTCGTATATATCGCCACTTTGCTTTTATCAAAGATTACTCTATGCTGACATCAACGGAAATTCCATTATATCGTGTACAAGGCACCCATTATGAATGCGGTCGTACTATCGGTAATCTTTGTCGTGAACGAATTCTCCGACGTATTGCTAACGATCTACCGTTATTGACACCGTTATTTGATTTTGCTCAAACAGAACAAGGCCTAGAACTTTTTAATGGTTTTACTGAACCTATTCGTTTAACTTTTCCTTGGTATTGGGATGAATTATGCGGTTTGGTTGAAGGTTCTGGAGTACCGTTAGAAAAATTGTTGGTACTCAATTTTGAAAAAGAAACCCGAATGGTCTTTCATCTATTTGAAGAAACAAACACATGTGGCAAACAAGTCGAAGATGAAAACGGAGCACATGACTGTACTACGGTGTTGATCAATAGACCAGATACAGATGCAATCGAAATTTTGCATAACGAAGACAGTTCAATAGCTCTATACCATACTGCATATTTAATCGAGGCTAATATCAAGTCAGTTGCTTATAACGATCACCAACGGCAAAGTCCGAACGAAAAATTTATTGCATTTTGTTATGCTGGCGTAATTCCAGGTAAGATAACAGCCTATCATTGACACTGTCTTCTAGCTAGAATCTAGGTAATGCCTTCGGTGTTAATATGCACGGATTTGGGTATGCTCTTAATAGTCTCTCTCTGAATTCTGTCAGACACAAAAGTATTCCACGACAAATAATCAATCGAGCTCTACTTTCTATGCGCAATGAAAATGAATTAGATCAACTTCTTTCAGAAACACAAGTCGCATATGGATTTTCGATTAATTGTGGATTTTTCAATGAAAAAAATGCGGATCAATTATATTTTATCAATTATGAAATTAGTCCTGATTTTTCTACTAACAACAGAAATCTAGTCAGTAAATGTTTCGTTTTAAATGATAATCAATATCGGCAATATCAACTCAACCATGGTAACATGAACATATAATTGATACTTATTTGTTTTCATTATTCTTTCTTTATATCTAATAATAGACACGTATCTGGTCGCCAAGAACTATCTTGTTCATTACAACCACTATCAACGACTTCATGAACTTGTTGTGGAACGTCAACCATTGTCTTTGACTCGAGCTCGTGAACAACGGGGTCTTGAACTTGGCGAAATTCATAATGTCAACGATGCTCTTGTATTATTAGGTGATCAAACCGATGAAAACTATCCCATTTTTTGTGTTCCCACCAAGACGGATTTGAATTTGGCTACATTGTGTACAATTCGTTTCAAGTTTCTTACACATCAATTGATCATCTACCGTTCTAATCCGAATGAGAATAGGGATCCGCTACTCACCTACAATCTAGCTGAATTATGGAACTCTGAAGACAATAATAATTGAAATATCCTTTAGAGAGTTTGAATTGAATCAACATTGTACGTATATTGAATAACCTGAATTATTGATTTTTATCTTGATCGAAAAACAATATAAACAAGTACGAACCAAACAAACTTCATATACTCCATTGCGCGTATTAGTGCAGGAGGCAGTATGATGTCAATGAATTCCTATATCCGGCATATAGCGTCGATCATGATCTTGATCCATTGAAAATATTCAAGCACTCACAGTATAGCTTTCCACTCTGAGCCCGCCCCCCCCCCTCCCCCTTAGTAAATCCATTTTTTCGAAGGTGTGAGTGTATGCGTGGATAATCTTTTCATCCACACTTCACACCCTTATTGTCTCCAAACCTGATGAATGATTAGCCAAAAAAGACAACTTTCTGATAATCGCCATTATTATGCATTTACCTAAAGTGTCCTGGCCAGAATTTAAGTTTAATGGCTGTGGGTGTGGCGTGCGTGTTCAAGAAAAGATCCACACAAAAACTCACAGCCCTGAAAATAAAAAAAATAGTGATGTTTCATGTTTCTTTTGCCAATATATGACGAATAGAAGATTTGACAGAAGTAAAGTTTACCTTCCGGTTCTATTTCATGAAATTCTAGTAGTAGCCTTTGGAACTTCAATTCATAATCAAACTCTTAAAATGTCTCCCTTATTCGTTTTAGTGCATGTTTAAAAGCTAAAGATTTTCGTAGGTCAGAATTTTCTCACTTTTCATATGAACGAATTTAGCTCGTGTTATGATGTTCAGCTCCGTGGTAAATAGTTATACTATTCTTTCGCAAATTGTGAAAACGAGTATTCTTCCAGTTTCTTATCTCAATATCTCGTAGAACGAATGATTTTCAATGGTGAGAATTTTCGACTTTTTTATATATAAACAAACACTGCTTCGGCTAGGATTCAAAACTTTACATTAAATATCGAAGTTCTTTTTATTCGAACATTGAAAAAACAATGATTTTTGGCAATCAAAAAGAATCGCGCGGCTTTATATCATATAGTTCTAGCAATGTAGTAAATTTCGGATCAAAATTAGAGAATATAATACTGGTGATTTGTCTTAGTGATTTGTAATTATATATGACTATCGCGAAAAGTGAGTCGTTGTCGCCTTTGAAATATGCTGTACTATCTCATCGAATTTTATACTACTATCCATTTCAAAATATAATGTACTGCACTAATTTTTGAATAGAGTTTGCAGAAACCCATGTTTAACCATTCAAAAGAGAATTTTCGGGATCATTGAAGTATATTGAAGCTAATCGGTCAACAAGGAACCAATTAGCTGAGTTCTTAGTGTAGATTTTTGATAACGATATTCTGAAGCTGTTTTTCTTCTGATTTAGACTTCTCGTAGAACTGATCGATAGAGAAAATGTTTCTCTTTTGATCTACACATGGCTCATTTTCCTAGCTTGTTCTACTTGACAGTTACAGGTATTTTCTTGAGACCTCCGATTTCAATCAATGAACCTGTGGTCATCCAAATATTAGTCAGACAGGAGCGCTTCACCAGGTTGAGTTGAATGGTGATATTTGTTTTTAGATTCGATATGATCTTACTGTTATCTCAATATTTCTGCAATTCATCAAGCAACATCCATGTTACGAACGAGTCGCCATGTCAGGAATATTGAGATAACACTATTAGATTAGTTTGAATCTAACAACAAATATCACTATTCGACTAAGCATAGTGAATGACATTCGCTCAGCTATTTTTCCCAGCAATCCGAAGTCAATTCGGTGACATCAGAAACCTCAATAAATGTCTTATAACTCTCGAACGCACCAAGCTGGTAATGTCAGTATTGCGTAGATCGAAATAGAAGACTTTTTTTTCTAGCAATCAGTTCTATCAAAAGTGTTAATTGAAAGAAAGATAGCTTCAGAATATCATTTTCCAAAATCTCGGTCAAAAATTCACCCATGTAATCTATTGAATGTGGGTGTAAGGTGGACGCGAACCTGAATATGTCGATGTTGGTATTCCCTTTTCTCACACTACACCCACCTACCCATCGCTTATACACTTTCGAGGTTTGACCTATATGAAAATCCAGTGAAACGTCTAATTAATGGTGAAACACGTACATTCTATTCGTCAACGTCTATCGATTTGAAATCTAAGAACATATGAACTTTTTCTTAGATTAAGTTAAGAAAGTATAAAAAAAGAAAATATTCTCTTTGAAAGCAAGATGAACATTTGTAAATAAATGTTCTATAATGAATACCAAGAAGCAGATTTATATAATTCAAGTTTAAAAATTAACCAAAAAAGGCATAATAAATTAACGTAATAAAATACAAAAAATCCCGTTATTTAACCCATTTAGTTTTTAATATAGTATTGTTTGCTTGTGTTGGTTTAACACGTAGTTCACATCGACGATCATGGACACTCACTAAAGGTCCACACATTAATTTTAACCCCTATTGCTGGGGATGAGGTGTGGGAGTAGGGTGGAGGTAGGTGTGGGTGTGCTTCTTCTCTTTATCTTGGCACCCACACCAACACCCATATCCACACCCACCGACACCCATACCCCACACCCTAATATTGACATAATCAAGGCTTTGTCGTTCTGTTTTGCTCGTAAACACTGATAATATGTAACACATTTTTTTAAATTTCGTAATTGTTTGAAATGCCCTCTTTTGTTTAATGTAGAGAAAAACTCATCTCTGACGCAGAGAAGAACAGAGTTTATATTTTTTTACTTTACCTAAAAATAAAATGACTAAAATATTGGTTGTCATTTTACCCACAGCTACATCATGTTTTACATTATTCATCTATGAATAGACTTGGCGCAGCTCTTACTTAAACTAACTGATTGTTCTTGGGAACTGGATCTAGTGAATATTTTTCTTTTTAGAGCTAAATATCGGGCGTAATTCGTTCTTTAAGAATCGCATCTTTCTATTCTAGTATTGAGCTTTCATTAGTTGTTTACCAACATATTCATGCAGTTCAAGAGTAGGACTTAGAACAAGCAGTTATAATTCAAATGGGAAGATTAAATCGAGATGTCTGCTGACACCAGATTATTCAAATAGAGTTGTTGTGACGGAACACTTCATAACAAAAAGAACGATTCGGACAATGCTAAAAATCGAAAATTGATATAGAACTGTGACAGGTTTATTTATTAATGCTTTAAAATAGGAGGACAATATTCATATAAAGTCGTACAATAGAGTGTGAAGAAATACAGAAGTATGTTCTTTCGTTTCAGACATGGTAGATGTAGATCGAATTTTAACGCAACAATAAAGAAAATTTTGACTTACTAGTTTTGTTTCCTGAGATGAAATGTATAAACTGACATATTCCGAAGATTCTGACCACATCTTATCAATGCCTATCGTCGTTCATAGATCATTGTAATATGTCATATGAACCTCCAAAATGTATTAGCTTATAGATTCAATCTCAGAGACCAAAACCGGCAAGTCAAACATGTTCTTATGCTAAAACTAAGTCTTCGACAAAAAAACTGAATTGACTCTGATGATGACCTCATGCAGATCTCTAACCTCCACGCTAACTCTATGAGTCTTGTCATATGTTTGCATTTCCATGTCAAAGAAGAACTTGTTTTATTGATTTCATATTTGAGGGAATCGTTAAGCGAATAATCTACCCTCATGACTGAGAAAGTATCGACTTTCTGAAGTATGAGTACACAAGAGTTTCCCAAGACCTCATTGTAGAAAATTTAGTTAGGAGATTTACAAATAACACATCAATTGTGAGATGAATACTTGATGACAGCCGTTAATCAAATCGTCTTATTACGATTAATTTTGTTAAAGTACAGATGTTTGAGTGTAGGATCTACTTCCATCGGCCATCGCGTTCTATTTGAACTGTAATTTGACACCTGAGCATTTATTTTGTTCATTGAGAATGAGTTCATTTACAAATAATATACGGTGCAACTAGTTAGTAAAAGGGTCGAACAGAAAGATGACAAGCAACTGTTCATTTCATTCTGACAAAATACAAACTATATGTTTCTGAAGCATTTTGTTCAACTCTGTCTATTCTCTCAGCTTGTGAATATTGTGATCATAAACTCACTGCTTTGTATAAAAAAATGAGCCTTTCTATATTCATTACATATATTTTTTACTATTGAAAGTCAAAACTTATTGGTTGTCAATCATTTTACGACTAGGGCAGACTTACTACTCTCAGTTGCAATCAATACTGATTGTAATTTATTTAAGAGAAAATTTTACAATATCCTGTATGTCTGAGAAAGAAATCAGCATGATATATTCAAATATGACGAAAGTAATCAGACGCTTTTTGGCATCGATATATGTCGCCTGAAGGTTCTGTGTATTCTAAACAATAAAAATTTCATCATCACAATCATCATTGTCAAGACTTTGTTCAATACATTGTTCGCATACAGTACATTTTTTATCCAAATTTTCTTTGGCTTTACGTTCTTGCCAACATGATTGACACAATACTTTATGATTACAAGGAAGAAATCGTACCGAACGGCGACGATTACAACACACGGAACATTGTGTTGCTTGCTTATGTGATTGATATCGCTGAAATATTGTATGAAGACGTTCACTAATTTGGCTAGAAGTAGGTCGATCTTTAGGGTTTACTTGAAGACAAGCTACAATTAGATCTTTATATTCACGAAGATCAAAGTCATAACAAACATGTTGTTCGATTACTGAACGAATATGAGGCACATCTTCGGATGAAACTCGATGATATTGTTTTTTCGGCAATAATTCATAGAGTATAGTACCGAGCGAAAAAATATCTACGGCTTCACCATTATATGTGTTCATAGATGATGATTGTGCTTGTGCAAGTATTTCAGGCGAAAATGGAGCAGTGCCAATAAATGTTCGATTTGTGTAACCTTGATAACAAGTACCAAAATCGGTAAAATGACAATGATTATGTTCATCAAGTAAAATATTACTTGTCTTTAAATCTCGATAAACAATATTCAATCGATGAAATTCCGATAGAATTGTCACAATTTCCACCGCAAATTCATGTAGTGTTTCGAAACTGATATTTGTTATATTAGCTCGTAAATAATCACGCAATGATTGTTTGAATTCTGGCATGAATATCCAAAGTTCATGTGTAGTCGAAGTCTCATCACTACTATTTAATTCATGTTCATACAGATATAAAAGTGGAACAATGGCATTTCTTGGCATGAGTTCCGTTGCTATTCGATGATAATGTGCTTCTAAATAAGGCATGTATGGATCATCAAGATCGGTTTGAGACGATCTTTTCACAACTAATCCTTGGACATTGCCCCATTCAGCTCGTTCAATTCGAAAATAACCACCTTGACCAATGTATTCATGAAGAATTGGTTGAATTCCATAGAATTGTGCTAGATCTTCGGCTGCTAATAGTTGACATTCGATTTGTGCAAATCGTCCGAGAAATTGTCGAGAAAGAGAATCAGCACGTTGTCGTTTATTAAAAGTTTTAATAATATATCGATAGCTACGATCAATACAATCACAAAATTCTTGACGTTTTTGAGTAATCCAATTGAAAAGATTAACATGTAAAGATTCTCGCTGTTGCATTAGCCGTTCGCGCATTATATTCAAACGTTTACGAGCAAATTCTTCTCGTGCAGATTCATTTAATAGTTCGGAATAATTATCCATGGTGTCGAAAATATAAAATTCAGCTTCTTCTTGATTTGGTAAATGACTTGGTTCGAATGATTTGTAAAAGTTTGCCCATGGTCGCATGATTACAAATCGAGCAAATCGTTTCAAACGAGTCGGTGTTCGTTTTATATTTTCACTTAGTAAAGTGAAAAGTGTTTTCTTTCCTAATTGTTTAACAGAAATTTCTTTCATAACAGTTCGTCGTGCTATATTAATAAATTCATTTCGACTCTCTGCTTTCGGACTATTCCAAAAAATATTCAATGTAATTATGGCTTGGGTAGCATTATTCAATGTTTCATTAGCAACTACTTTAATCACTTCTTCATTAACAACTTGTTCGAGATAATCACGCATTCGAATTTGACTCAGATCATTTACTATATTTGAATTATTGGTCATTGATTTAAGACGAGATGCTCGCTGAATAATATCAGGTGACAATGTATCAAAACGTCGAAGTATATTCTCATACATCGATTCGACAAGATTTGGTAGTTCTCCTTGCAAAGCTTCAATAAATGAAAATGACCACTTAATAGCTTCATCACGCAAATGATTCCAATAGTTTAAGTCTTGATTATTTGCTGACATAGAAAAATCAAAAAAATCGTCGATTATTGAACGAATCGATCGTGCAAGATCAAGCATTGGTTCAAGTGCAGAATTAAACACAAATTCAATAATTCGTGTAAAACATGCATCATTCATGATTTGAAGATAATCACGAAATGGTGTACGAGTACTTGTTGGTATTGAACAAATATCAAAACAATCACAATCATAAACATTTGTTGGTAATGCACCAATCGATTCGTTACCCATGGCACTTTGACGTCGAAGAAGATCATATCGTAATTGACGTGATTGTGCAAGTATTTGATTAAATTTGTCGAATGAAATATTTTCATCAGTGGTTATTCCATAATCATGAAATATATTTTTAATATTGGCTTTCGTATTAAGAAAAAAAATACGCGAACGATCGAATGATTGTACTGTTTTTGTTAATTCTAAAAAGCAGTCAGCATCTGTTCGAGTAATCGCTGGATTTTCATAGAGAAATAATATTGTCGGACAGACTTTTTTGATCATAGAATAAAGATTTTGATTAAGAAATTCTTCTCGATTACACGAAAGAAATCCCGGTGTATCATAAATATCAATGCCTACTTGAAGAATAGACGAAGGTATACGAATTTCAATCCATGTTCGTGCCCATTCAATAAATTCATCAGATGTAACAGCAATATCAGATGGACGTTCTAAATGTTTTTTTAAAGCTTCTTCAATATTTTTCCAAGGTGATTTAGTATTGAAATGTGATGAAAGAGATAATTCATCGATAAGTTCATCGTATTCTTCATTTCCTTGAGATTTTCTATTGTAGATTCGAGCACATGCTTGTTCTGCTGATGCATATGTAAATTTAACGATTCTAGCAGATATTGCACCGGCTGCTGATGGAAGAATTTTTCCAATTTGTAGGAAATATTGAATAAATGCCGATTTACCACTAGAATTCGGACCACAAACAGCTATTGCGACATGTTGTGAGTTCATTCGTGTATTAATAAGTTCAATATCAATCATACGAAAACGATCGAGAAATAATTGATATCTATCCGTGTCAGCAGCTATGTCTGGTATTTCATTATTCAAAAATTCATCACGTACTCGAACGAATTCGTAAGCAACTTGAGAAATTCGAGTTTGAATGATGGAATTCGATTTAATCATATTGCATTGATAATTTAATCTTGTAGTCATTTTGACAAAGAAGATTGTTTATCTAGAACGAGAATAAAATTGTATTCTTTAGATAGAATTATAAATAGAATTAAGAGCACTACATAAATCATGAGCACTCATTCGCGAATGATAAGAAATGTCTGTACATTTTTTCATAAGCTGTTTAAAATCTCGAATAGAATTTGTTTTTTCTTTGATAGCTTCTGTTATTTGAAGACCAATATGACCGAAATCTTGAATATCTTTATTGACACGTTGTTCTGTAGCACGATGACAATCTTCGATGATCGAAATATCATTGCTCAATATGGGACCCCAATCAGCGAGAAAACTTGTGTCTTTATTATCATCAATCAATATATAAGATGATTTTAGATTGCCATGAGCAAGATCATAATGATGATAAGCATTGAGTGTTTCTGCTGTGTGAATTAGAATTTTGAGTGCTTGTTTAAAATCAATCGAAGATGGATATTGTTCCAAAATATCATTTAAGTTACGCAAATCTTTGGGAAAAATCATCCAAAGTTCATTAGGATATGTTGAGTAATGATTTTCATATAGATATAATAATGGTAAAATGCCAGGTATCATTAATTTAGTCAATCGCCAATGATAGTGTCCTTCCAAATAGGTAAGATGCATGTTATCCGATGTTGTAAGTAACTCATTTAATCGTTTGACAATTAAATTTTCGTTGGTTTGATATTTTGCAATGCATACATCAAATAGATTACCTTTTGAGACCTTATCAATAATTATTGTTTTCATCTCATCGAATTTAATTGAATCTGGAATAGTTAGCAATTGGCATTCGATTTTAGCGAAATTGAAACTGTATCTTCGAATGAAAAGAAAAATAAATCAGTTTGCTTCTTCTTCGAAAAGAATGTAAACAAATAAAGCTTTTATGTTCATAATTCTTACTTTTAAAAATTCGAGTTTAAATAGTGGATAATAGTTCATTCAATATTTATAACGTAAAACATCATAAAAACTCAATGAAACGATATCGAAAAAGATTGTCTTTTTTTTTCTTCTGTACTCGATCTGTATTCAATTTTACGAAGTATACACATTGTGAAAATGATGGCGTGTTTGTCTCCTTGTCGGCTTTCCCAACCAATGAGTCTCTGGATGAATCAAGCAAAATTTTTCTGCTAGGTTCAACACTTCAGGATACTCCTAATTTCCAAAGACAAAATGCACATTCGATCAACCATGAATTACTTCTTACAGACACTATACACTGTTTAGAGTAACCTCTTTTTTTTAGGTTATTAAATTATTTATTTTTCCTTAACAAAATGTCAAAATATGCAGGATAATTTCATAATATCCGTCAAATTTCTTTTCGAAAAAATTGATTTTGAGAAAAATGTAAATAGGGGTGTAACAAAATATCGAATAGATTTGGTATTCGGAATTAAATTTTTCAGATACAGATTGAGGGCTGAACTTTTGTTCTTAAACTTACATGACCGTAACTTTAAACTTATATTAGAATAAAATCAAATCCGAACGCTAAATCTAAATTTTAGATCCAAGTCTATAACAAAACCAAATAATTTCATATAAATTCATATGTGTTCGAGCACTTTTATTCCTTCTCGTACTTTATTTTTGCAGAACCCCATTCGGCTTGATTAATTTAACAACAAGTCTAAACTCAAATCTTTCTACAACGAATCCCGAAACTTTCGGCTTGTTATATTTCTAAACTTAAGATAATGCAAAAATCATTTTCATGGTCTGTGCTTTGTTTTTGCTTGTTTTCCACATACGGTATAATAATTAATTATTACACTTGCAAAATGGTTACAGGAATATCTCTTTGATGCATTGGGCATATCTAAACGGTGAAAAGACAAGTTTAATTGGAATCGTTTGCTCAATCAAAAGCCTTGTTCTAGCTAAGGGCGTTGTAAACTCAAGCTTTTTTTTTATAGAGTTCGATGGCAATGAAAAATATGCGTAAGGTGCCATTCTGTAGACGATATTTGAATATCTCCTTAGACCAATTCTCTGCAAAAATTCAAAGGATTATATGTACAAAAGCCGAAATAATAACCGATACTGTTATATAATTGCTTGACATTTCTAGGATTAGCCTTACTTCTTAATGACATGGAATGCTTGTTCACGAAATACTATTAAACTATCAGTTGTTTGATGTTGTAAATCGATATTATACCGAAGCTTGTTCATATATTGTTCGAGCCATGCTTGAATAGTTTCCTTCAGAAATTTTTTTCGATCATTGATTTGTTCTTGAATTTCGTTGAGATAATTTTCAGCCGCAATGATTGGTTCAACTGTTGAGGTCGATTGTTGGCGAGTTTTTTGACGTTGATGACGATTAGCTGTCCTATGAGCAATAAGTGAACGCACACTTCCACTAATGCCTTCTCTATCATTATCGGATTCTTCATCAAGAACATGAACAACAAGCAATGCAGGTGAACGTAACATTTTTACAGCAAAGTTTTGACAAATACTCGACGAAAATCCATCATTTGATGATGAACGAAAATCTTCTTCATAACATAGTGCTTCACATAGAATTTCATTTGAATTTCCAACTAAATAATCGCCTTCGGTTAACGGTGCAAGAATAATTTTCTCATATATTGATTGTAAAACTTCATTAACTGATTGTTTGATTACTTCTTGTTGAATAGCCACGTTTAAATATGTTTCTATATCTTTTATATTGTTCCCGCATTGTATAGAAACTGCACGACGAATCAAAATGTCGGCAACAAATTTCAAACGAGCATCGATTTTCGTAAACACTTGGTCAAGAAATTCGCCAAAACGTTTTTGATGTTCACGTTCAAATTCATTCAACCATTTAAGAGCATTATCACGCTTATTCTCCAATTGATGTGTAGTGTAATCGCTAAGTGAACGACGAAGACTGAAAAATGTATCGATTTCGCGCATTATAAGATGAAAAATACGATTACAAATAGACAAACTACTGTTAGCAGCAAATCGAACAATGCTTTTAATGCAAGCATCATTCATTAATCGGCCCAATGGATCATCATGCGAAGTTGCTGAACACAGGTCAAAATAAGAACATTGATCCACTGTTGGTGGTAGGCCACCTAAAATATCATTGGCTATTGTAGGTGCACTCACGAGCATTTCGTATCTTTTTCGTCGTTCATTAACGAGCATTGGTCGAAACTCATCCTCAGTTGTTTCATCCGAAATATCAGGATATCTATCGATATCAACCTGAGAATTGAGAAAAAACATACTCGTATTATCAAGACTGACCAATGCAGATTTTAGAGCGAGAAAACCATTTATGGTTTCATCAGTAACCATCGGATTCGAATACATGTAAACAATAGTGGGCTGAGTAAGTTTGACTAAATTGTGAACATTCTCTTTCAGAATAGGTGCATCGTGAAAAAGAAAACCTGGTGTATCATAAACGTCGATGCCAACTTTGAGTGTCGGTGATGGGAGTTGAATTTCGACAAACTTTCGTGCCCATTCAACAAATTCTTTCGATCGTTCAAATTCATCCGGAGATAATGTAGCCGATATTGGACGAGCAAGATGCGGTCTGAGAATAGATTCGATGCCTGACCAATTAACTTTTTCCATACGGAAGAAATCAGAAAGATCATGATAATCTAGACACGTTCGATCTTCTAGACTTTCATATACACGAATACATGCTTGATCGAATGGTGCATAAGTAAATTTAACAATACGTGCACTCACTGGACCAGCATTAGTTGGCATGACTTTACCGATTTGTAGAAACATGTGAATGAATGTTGTTTTCCCACTTGAGTTTTCTCCACATATAGCCAGTTGAATTCGATCAGTTTCCATTTGTTTATTTAATGATTGAATGGTCGTTGTATTGATCAATGATTTGAATCTTTCATCGATAGCCTGTATATAATCGATCTCATTCAATTCGTGCAAGAGTTGTTGACGAACGCATATAAATTCATGGATACTCTCTTGAGCAAGTTGACGAATCGAACTATGCGATTTGATTATATCGTCGAAATGACTAGTTTCAGCCATGGCTTCTAAAAACAAAATAACATTGTTGTAAATCTTTGAGGCTATTTCTTGTCGAGAAGAAACAATAAGACTGATAGTTAGAGTCTGTCGGGTTGGTTTCGTATCCGAGTTTCAGCTTGAAAAAAGTTTGCATCCGATGTGCCCAAACGGTATGAGAAATCTGTTGTTTTTATGAGTCATCGAATGTAAAAAGACAACGAAAATGTCTGATATCCTCGAAGTAATTATTCAATAGCAAGTAGGTTTCTCCTTTCAATAGAAGATATCCTGCATTAAAATAATCATTATATAGGAAAACCTGTGTTGAAGAAACAATTTTGCAGTTAAAACAAAACATCAAAAACATGCCCAGTTTTCAGGTTTTTGATCTGAAAAGCTTAAAAGACTAACGTTTATGTTGATTAACAATTATAAAAATACACGAGATAAAATGGAAGATCATTCTCAAAACTTTGTATGCTTGAATATAAAAACCATGGTTTTCTATCACAAGAAGGGGTTTTGAAAAGTTCTTTAATAATATCAAAGTCGATTTTGATCGGATCTGGGTCCGAAATTTTTGGACTCAGATTGTTCTACTGATAGTATAGTTAAAAACTAGAGGCATGATGTATGGGTGTGGGTGCTGGTGTGCGTGTAGGCGTATGCGGTATGTTCGTATCTTTTTTGCGTTGATCGGCGTCCACAGCTATGCTCACGCCCATGTCATCCTGCTCAGCACTATGCCGTTCTGCTCAGCACCACGTCATCCTGCTCAGCACTATGTCATTCTGCTCTGTACGGCGTCCGGCTCAAGAAAATGCCGTCTCGCTCAGCACCACGTCGTCCTGCTCAGCACTACAATATCTAGCAATTAATTAAAAAAATGAAATTGTTTTTTAGGGGTCAATGAGGTCATTCTAAGGATGGGCCGAAATTCCTCTAGGACTTTCGGCCCGGTCCGAAAATTCACCGAAATTTTGGACCGGGCCGAAAGTCCAGGCCGAAAATTCCGTGGGCCGAAATTCATGTAACCCAAACATTCGATTCACTCTTACTGTACATAAAAGTGAAAAAGTATGCTTCGTTTTTTTCTTCTATTCTCTGAACTTTACGTTTGATTCATGATCCATAGAAATACAAGGGAATTCAATGCAAATGTAACTCACGGCATATTCATCGTAAGGTTTGAAACGTAAGAATTTCTTATAGACAATTTTGATTGTTATGTTCTTTACGAAAAGTGTGCTCTGAATATTTCACTTTACGATCTCATTCATTTTCTTACTTTTATCAAGATAGTGTTGTAATTTTTCGTCGTTCGGCGAATAGAAACTTGAAGCAAAAGAAACTCTTTCATTAAAAAAACAACATATGGTGGTTGGAAAAAAGGAAGAAAATTTTTTGTTTTGTAACATAAATTCGTCAAGTAGACGACAACAAGATCCTTTTTATCTTGAAGTCAAATATTTACTGACTGATACGAGTCAAATTACGATAAAACTAACGTTATCAATCTGCCCGACCCAGAGCGAAAGAGCATACTCATTTTTGTCTTAATGGCGTTGGTGTGGGTATGGGTTACGTATAGGAGTTGTCGAATGATAGTCACATCCACGTCCATACCCTTGAAGAAATAATAACTGTAATAGAAATACGTTTCTAAGTGTTGTTCGGTTTCTTGATATTCGATTGCGCAAACCAAAATAATTTCGAATCCGACACTTGCTGTTGCAGATTGACTTCACGACACTTACTTCCTTTCTACTATTGATCAAAGTAACGTTAAGAATTTTTCTTCTGCAAGTGTGGGTATGAGTGTCTGCTACTGTTTACTCGAGTTAAATTCACACCCTCATCCCCATCCACATCCACACACCCACATCAACGGTAATGTTGAAGACGTTTGTTGATGACAGTCATGATAATGAGCATATATATTCAGTTTATATTTTCATAAGAGGATAATATATAGCTTGAATCAAACATAGTTGACATAGTATTGTACGGCAGTGTTTTCACTAATACTCCAGGTTTAATTATAAGGCCATTAACTGATGATAAAATACTTGATCGATTATGCATTCATATAGAATCCAAGAATTTATCATAATATGAACAATATTACTCTCGAATCTACATCAATGGGGCGTATTCTCCTAGCTCGCATTTATTCAAACTTAATTTCTCTGAAATTGTTTAATTTTTAACATGAGATCGTTTCTTCTTATTTTACAGAAGTAAAACAATGAAAATCCAGTCGCATTCAAAAGAAAACAATACGCTTTATTTGATTATTTTAACTTCTTTTTGTATTCTATTTAGAGGAATCACTCTTTCTACATATACTCAAATATCGCATTATGTAACTTATTCTTGAAAATAATCATAACACAACCATTGAAATATCGTCGGGAGATTATATTGCATATAAATATGCACATGTCTTTCGTGTTTTTGAAAATTTAAAGCATTTAAGCATTATTTAAACATTAACGATTGATTAAACACTTTTGTCAGTTTATTGTTGATCATCAACTACTACTTTTTCTTCGATCTGTACCAAATTATGTATCCATGTATTCAGTATGCATACATTTTGTCATTAAGTTTATGGTCGTCTTAAACAATTAATCACATTTTAATCAAATAACTAATATCAATAATAAGCTTGAGCTAATCAATCATTTAATGTATGTTTTGTATGCTATAAAAGTATAAGAAAGACTGAAGGTGATTACTTTTGAGGAAATTATGATTATGGATTATAGATTTTTCCTGTAAGAGTGTGGGTGTGGTTGTGATTGTTGGTCTTCTTTACAGCAACACCCACACCCACACTCACCCACACCCTATGCGATTACTACGTTTATTTTGTCTCATAGCTACATGAATTTTTTTGTTTTTGAAAGGATATGTCAGAATGCAACGTATGACAGAGCCCTTTTTTTTAAGTTCTCACTTTAAATGTTAAAAAAAAGTGACAAGTTAAGGGTCTCAAAAAACTCTCTAGAAATTGGCGCCAATTTATATTAGTGTCTGTATATATATATTGAAAAAAAGCTGAATTAAAAAAAAAGACCCTGTCATGCCGTGCGCCTTGACATGCTCTTTCAAACAAAAAACAATTAAGTATATAGAATTAGCCTGCAGAGAGAATTTTGGGTTCTGCGATCAAAAAAAGCATAAACTGAAAAAAAAACGAAAAACATTTTCGGTTTTTTGTAAAAGCAACTTGCTTTCTAAACAGGAGATGACACAAATCTTCGAAAATGTTTGGAAAAAACATGGTACCGAGTAAAAATTTTTGCCGTTTATAAAAGAGCTGAAGATGAGCTATCTTTCTATGCATTTGTCTGAATTTCAAAATTTCTGAAGACAATAGACTTTTTTTGAGGATGTAGGCGTTAGTCAAAATTCTACAAACGTGAAGTTTTTTCGTTCTACCGATAACGGAATGAAACTTCGTCATTTTTTTATAGCAAAACATGGTTTTGATGCAGCAAAATCATGGAATAGACAATCCATTGATGGTGTAATGAACATTTTACAAACAGCTACCGATTATAGACGAAATCCTAATGTTGTCCATGAAATGATAAGTTTTGTTAACAACAAACTTCCACATTTATTCATGAGTAATCATAATCAGAATAATAGCTGAACTAGAAGATCTCCAGTAACATCCTTATGAATGTGTTCTATCGCCAAAGCTTGTTTATGATGATGCAAATTATTTTATTGGTATTAGTTGAATGGATAATGGCAACCTCTTTACAGTCTATATGAGACTAATGATGAATTTCATGCTGTATTTGAACTAACAGATTTGAAAAAACAAAGGCGAAGCAGGTATTTCAATTATTATAGGAGCCACTATTATTGAAGGTCGTCGCGTTGATTTCAAAATCTCCTCAGCAAGTTCAACTATTCAACAGGAAAAATCCCTATCAGTCAACTTAAATTAGAAATTTCTTCGCAATTCAAGATTGATTCTAAAAAAAAGAAAACTGGAAAGTGATGAAGGCTTTTACTAGATTCCATGTCCAAAGAAGAAAATGACTATCGTATTTCTTGAATGAGAATGGCATTCGTATACTACGATCGAAACAAACATTTCGAAAATATGTTGCATTCATTGATTTCTAGTTATCTTGTCTCAAGTTGATGCAAGTATGAATGAGAGGTATCAATCCTTAGCAAAAGTTTATCTTTCACAATCCATGAGAGTGAATTTGTTTAAGTAAATCAATTATAATAGGTTATTTATTGTTGTTTATGAAATAGATTGGTTCTATTTTCGTGAAGTAAATACATGTTAAATCCAACTGGCCTTTATTGAATCATCATTCTTTGAGATCAATAGGCAAAAGACAAGGTACAATTATCTCTGAGACAAACAATATCTTTTGTACAGTTTCGATATTGGTAATAATAGTTGCTCTACTAGTGACCATCTTAGGTGTGGTCATGAATCAGAAAAATAACACTAATGTGATTGAGATTACATCAACAAAGAAGCTATCGGGCACAATCAATTCAAGTAACGCTGAATCAAAAAATGATAATAACTATGTTATGAGTTTGGAAACACTTTTATGAAATCGAGTTGAGAAACTATTGTGCAGAAAAACAAACAACAGCAGCTAATTCATACTCTTAAACGTCTTCCACATGTTTTGATCACGTCATTTCTTCACTATCATTCTTCAAAACATTTCCCAAGAGCTTGTTTGCATTCGTTGAATATATATTGTAGGATTAAACTATTTGAAGATGCCAGACAAAAAGATCATTAATACATAAACACGATTTGCTTATCTTGTTGATTATAACAAGTTTACTAATTTGTACAACACATCAATACATGAGTATGAATTACGTTTAGCTAGAGATAATAAAACACTGACCAGACACGTGTGGATTTCAATTCGATGAGGAAAACAGAGTAGGCATGCAGCTGCTCACATTTGATTTCTGAGCCAGATTGATATTTGCTCTTGTTGTGATCGACGAACATTGTCTATGATTAGTCTATGGTGACAGAACCATGAGTCATCAAATCCTTGATAGTTTTTAATAATAACCATTAACAAACGCCATCTATAAAATCATTTTTTTGTTGATAATTCGAGTATGCTTCATCATCAGACACCAAATCTAATTTATTTAGAACAACAAAAAGCTTGACATCGTATTCAATAAAAAAAATTCCATTCTATCACTTTTAGTTTCATCGGACTGAAAATTTCGATTTTCATTGAAACTTTTCTTCACAGTCGTTTTCATCCGACTATTTATAGTGAACGACTGATATTCAATTATATGAGTACAATGTGCGACAATACATCATTACCGATATGTTTCGAAGATCTCCCGGTACAATTAATCCGCGTCATTGTTGAAGGGTGGGTGTGGGTGTGTGGATGTAGATCTATTCTTTAGCCACACCCACACCCACACCCTACACCGAATTTCATCGATAGATTTCAAATTTCACCCGAAAATATCAATCCGTTCTGGAGTTATAACGTTTTGGATTTTTAAGACATTACTCAGAAATTGCGGCAGAAATTCAAAACGTTATAACTCCCAAACGGATTGATATTTTCGGGTGAAATTTGAAATCTGTCGCTGAAATTCGATGTAGCTTTCTGTAGCATCCTCAAAAGTTCGATACTACTGAAAACTTTAAAAATTTCTTGGGGGGCTCAGGAAAATGCTAATTTTTTGACAAACGCCGATAAAAAAAATAGTTGGTAGAAACTCATCATTTGGGATCAATATCATTCCCCATAAGTTTCAACTGGGACCCATGCTCTAAAGTTGAGATGCAGCATCCCAGAAAATTCTGGTTACGCCACTACCATGAATATGATCCGAACCAAAGACAATGTATATTGTCGTATAGCTATCCTTAAAATACCACTATATGGTTGTATTCGCAACGAAAGAAGGAGAGAACAATGAAATGTATGCTGATAAATATAAACAACTTGGATTTTTTTTTCAATAATCCTCAAAAGGCAAATAAACAAGGGATAAGAATGTTCTCCTAACAGCCTCGATCCTTTTTTGTCTTTGATTCAGATATTCAATTTAATCGATGTAAATATGAATTCAGATGTTTTTTTGTTACGGTTTCTTCCCATTATAATCTTTTTCACATTAAGAGTGAGTGTAAATTCTGAATGATTCATCCAAACTAACAAAATTAAAGTCAAAATAAATATACCAGGCAGAAAACTAAAATGATGAAATTGCATTGAGAGTATCAGTATTGTACTTTTTTTGTTTAGTTAATCCATGTCAGAATTGGTCCATTCACTAGCAAAGCCAATTCAAATCCCATCTTCAAGTTCTAAACTGACTCCGATTGACTTCAGCTATCAATGTGGAGTGGAACCGTTAAATCCGTGAAGAGATGCACAAAATTCTCGACTCTTTGTTGAAACATGTTGATTACTTTTGAGACCTGAGATAAAAGTTCGGTATAATAGTGTCTTATTTAAAATAATGAAGCTTGTGACAAGTTTAATTCGAAAAATTAGAATACTTCAAATTCTGGAAACAGACGCAACGACTTTTGCATCTATTTAATGACTTGCTAGTACTGAATAGTTTTTGGAACTGTTGAGCCCTACTCACTAAAATCATTCTATAGAATAACCCCGCTAAGACAAGTTGAAAAAAAATTAAAACAGCTGCCATACTTGAGAAACTTAATCGTAGATTTTTTTAACTGTTATATAATAGGACACAATTTAGTAATACGAAAACAATATCAAAATTAATTTCAATGTTCACATAATGAAAATGGTCTTTCAAATAATAGTTCATTATGTTCTGAGATAAAATATTTTCGTTCATCCATTAATTTCTTTCGATGTTCTTTTGCATCATTCATACTCATAGGAAAATTCGTGTAATTCAGTATTTTATCAACAACTACCAATGGTAATTGATTAAATGGAGGCATAGAACGTAAGATATTGACAAACCAGTGAGATTGTTGTGGCGGAACATTGGCAGTAGATAAAATACGAATAGTTGGATCAACCAAAAAAAATACTAATATTTTTCGTTGACCTGATTGAGTGGAATCTTTCAATTGAAACGGTGCAACACGATGCTGATAAATATTAGGAAATACAATACAACGATTTTCTTGTGTAATCACTTCGCCTAACGCTTGATTTAACGGCTTTTGATCATATAAACCATAAGCACGGCTCACACGATAATTATCATTTTGTTGATGGTCAGGTTCACATATCACAGTTCGAAATTGTAACTCTGATTGTGTGATATTAGAGCTAAAATAATAAAAAATACCTGTAGCAACAATATGTTCATTTTCCATTCCTTCAACATGCCAAACACCCCCAGGATACTTAGAATTGTCCGGCGTTAGTATGATATTAGCTAATTTAACAATTATTTGTAGTTTTCTTCCACGCAAATCTATACTAGAAGATTTTGATGATGGCATTTGGAATTCTCTAATATAAAGCCTTGGAGTCTCTCCAAGATCATCATCATCATCATCATCGGTTGTGTGTGAATCGCTGGACCGTGAATAAGAATCGACAAAGATGCGATTTCGCTTATTGTTATTATAAACTAAATCAGTTAAAACTTTATTGAACATAGGTATAAAATGTTCACATATTTGTTCAATGGATTGATATAGTTGTTTATGTTCGATCGGATGTAAGTTATTGATATATGATTCGATTGTAACTTGACCATCCTTTGAAATATTGAATTCAGCCGGTAACCATTGATATGTAGTCGATTCAGTATAATCAATAAATGTTTTTCGTCTTTTATTGGTTAAAGACGATTCTTCTTCATTGATATCAATAATTTGACCGTCACCAATATGTTCGAGAGCATTATCCACATTGATAATACGATTCTTATCATTGATAATTCTTGTTATTTGATTAACAAAACAAAATAACGATGGATGAACTAAATCTAATATTTGTTTATTTGTACCAGGATGCCAATCTTGTTCACTTTCGGGTATATTCTCCAAATTTTTTACACATGCAATTAAAGATTCTTTCATATCAATAGGTATTAATTCATCACTTTGCCATACACCATCGACAGTAGACATTTCCATCGATCCATCTCGTCTCAAATCATAGTATTCTAATTCAGCTAGAACATAATCGATTTGTTTCTCTGTAAGATTTGATTGTTCTACGGCCTCCTGTTTCCATTTGTTTCGAATTATTTCATCTTTCATTTTTTCATACCATTTTGATTTCGAACGAATACTGCCACTTAAGCGAATCATCTTCAACTCAACTAATGTTTTTGGTTGGTGGCCAGCGCCATAGCCACCTCGATAGAATGGATGAGAAAATGACTCTAAATCAGTATTACGATCTGTTAAATCAATGGTTAATATATCTTTTGTTTCTTCTGAAATAGTTCGTTTCTTGCATGAAGACATTTCCTGCAAAGGTTGAAAAAGTTAAAATCTGGTGTATTCAAAGACCCCTATTCTACTTTTGTCAAGAAACATAACAAGAAACTATTAATCTCAAAGCTATACATACAGCGTACTAAAAACTGAGATATAAGATATTCGCTGTTGTTCTAAGACCTTCTTCCCTGTTGCTCGTCATTTTATTCGTAATTACCTTGCACGCACATGGTTGCACTCTGAAAGATTTTCTCGACGTGTGCATAATATAATCATCTTACTCCAGTAAACTGTTATTGGTGGACAAATTTTTGTAGGAGTAGATGTCATTAGACTAAAATCTCTCATTTGAAATGTGTGCATGAATGATATGATTATATGAAGGCTATATAAAATATGTTTAGCAGCACAATAAGGAACTAAAATAAGTCTTTTTTTTTTTACTTTTTATTTTTGTATCGAACAACTGACAACATAAGCACTAGAACTAAAGTCAATCAACTTTAATCTCAGTGCTATTGTGACGCAAAAGTACGATCTCGAAGAGAAAGGAACGACCTTGGAGACATTCAGACGCGAATGAAAACAAATAATTGATGCCCACCTTTGTTTGTTGCTTTTTTCGGGAATTACTAAAGATAAGAAGTAAAGTCTTAATGAAAGTTCGTTCTCTTTTATACGACTCACAAATAATTGCACAATTGTGATGCAATGACAGTATCGCGGATGATAAAGTATACGTAAAGATTTTTGGCAGATCAAACAAAATCATAAATAACGGTTCTTTGAGATCGACAGAAGCCATCAAGCATTGTCGCGATAGGATATCAATATATCCGAAGGCCCACTACTAGTCGTGGGTAATACGACGACGATGGTACTTGTATTTATCGAAGCGGCGGTTGTCCGTCTTGTCAATATGATCGGGATCATCCATATATAACGAATTATTGATGAAGTATTAGGTTACAATCAGTACGATGAGTATCATACAGTAGGTGATACAATTTTTACTTTCGTCAACCGCAATAGTTTACTTCTTCAGTTTTCAGTCATTGCACATTTGTTGGAACACCGCTGGGCATGGGCGGCAAAATGTATAGGCTAGGTGAGGCTTGAGTCTGATCTGATTTTAGCCTCAGTCAAATTATGAGTTTGAGACTTGAATACTGGAAACTTCAAGTTGGTTTATGATGCGAATCTTCTTTTATTGTGAATATTGAAACTTGTGACAGTTTCATTTTCACGTTTTAACGAAGAAAACAAAATCTTAAGCAGGAATGAACTCACTAATTGTGTCATCACGGTTCATAACAAAATCTATTATTTGCATAGAATGGTGTATAAATTAAACAAAAATTAGAATTATATGATAACACACACAACAAACTAGATATCTGATAGATCATCTTTTATTTTGTGAAGAGAATCACTTCATTTATTTTATACAGTACAATACAGTCTTAAAAAGTATTATAAAAGTTCAACAAAAAAGTCTAACTAGTTTCTTTTTATGCTTAAATGAATATTATTCTATCGAGTTTTTTTGTGCACCATTTGTTTTGATAACCTTACTACCACAGTATAAAAATAACTATAATATTTTCGCTGACCAAACTACATGTGGCACTACAAAAGCTTTTTTTCACCTGATTTTTCTAACAGCCTCAGCTTCAGTTCAAGTACTCTGTTATAATGCTTAGACATATTTAGGATTAGGTGCAAAATTTCAGACTTATAAAGTCTTGTACTTTGCTGTATTCTATTGTTTCTTTCACGTTAATAACTTTCCATTCTCTATACGCTACATAACTGGTGACTCATACTAAATTATTGAAGTATGTATTTTATATTTTGATTCATAAAAACGTTTTATTTAAAAAAAACATAATATACCAGAAGATGTAGCATGAACAGCTCTACAATCTACAATGTAAAGCTAATGTTTATTGTGTAATTTTTCTTTCATCACAGTAAGTATTTCAAAGCGATCAATTTTGCGACGTTGCGACAAATAGTATAGAAAATTCTGTTTCTTTTTGAAAATGGAAAGTATTCAACTAAAACAAACTATTCTTTGTAAATTATAGAACTTTTCACGCTACATCCTGTGGTGTATTTTGTTTTTTTTTTCTTTAATAAAACACATGGGATGATAAATAAGGAAAAGACGTCTTCATCGCATACCAAACAAAACGACTCTTGTACAGCGTCGAGATTCGATCGTTCAGAATTTTGTTGATTTGGGTGTGTGTGTGGGTATGGGTGTGGGTGTGGGTGTGGATGACTAGAATATTAAAGCTCACAGCGACACTCATCCACACTCACACCCACACACCCACACCCAATATGCACATCCATACTCTTAACACTCTAAGCCATCTAATGATGACTATGTGAGTAATAATCGAAGCCAGTCGTGATAGTCTCTACATATCCTCAAGCTTTTGCTCCTCTTCGGTATATACTGACAAGTGTCTCAGTTCAGCCTGCTCTAGCTATCCAGGAGTAGGTCATCATACTACAGTATTTTGCATTATTCTATGGTATACAAATATTTAACTTCTTAGGACTCAAATATGAAATCCGTCTGCTGTCATGTTTTTCGATATTCATCAATGTTGGGTTTTGCCATGGAGCGTTTCTTAACTATGCATTTGTCTAATTACGTTTGTCAATTAAGCACATTACTTACTTTTTAAATTATCTTAAAAAGATCAATTTCTAAAAAGTAATAGTCAGAACTAATAGATTGAAGTTGTCTTTTCTCAGTCAAGAGCTGCGTTGAATCGTATTCGATTGATAGTGGACTAATAGTCAGAAGACAAAATAGTGAATAATAGAATAATGTTTTATATAATATTTTGAAGCACACTATGTAATAATATATTTTATCAAAAGATAAACTAAATAAGAAAATTGTAATAAGCGAGGAATAGAGTTGAACAGAAAACTAAACTACTTTTTCAGTTGCGAGCTATCTAGAAAGCGAATATAAAAAGAGAAAATAAAAATAAAAATAAAAATTCAAGATGCTGAAGACAAAATCAAACTGTTAGTAGTGACGTTAGTAATCTGCAAAAACCACTTGTTTCAATTTTGAAATGAAAATGTGAGACACAAGCGTTTGCACTGTTTATCATATCGTTGCTTAACTGAATTTGCTCGTACAATAACTTGCGCTCGGCGTACATGTTGTTAAGCAGGTTGTTCCATTTAAATTAACTCTCGATGGACAAACGCCGTTATTTTTATAGGAAAATGAATACTTAGCCAATAATTGCTCATAGGTGCCTTGTTGAATCAGATAATTTATAGCATCAACCAATGCACAACATAATACTGAATTTTGTTGGTTACATAAAATACCATAAGGTTGAACATCATATGGCTGTCCAACTACTTTTAGTGCATTATTTGATTGACTAGCAACTACGTGAAGTGGAGCTTCATCATAAACGGCTACATCAGCTGTGCCACTTTGAACGGCGTTTATTAGGTTGGCTCTTGATGGGACACTTTGGATTGTTATGTTATTTCCTCCACATTTCGAATTTTGAGTTTTAAGATCTATTTCTTGAATTGATGTAGCCTGTACTACAACTCTTTTGCCGCATAGATCACTGAGTGCATTGATAGGTTGTCCATAGGAAGATCGAACGAGAAAAGCAGTACCAGTTGCAAAAAAATGTGCAAAGTTAACGAATTGTTCACGAGCTAAAGTATCCGTCTGAGTACTAATTGAAATGGTGTTCTTATCATTTTGAACGGTAGAAATCAGCTGCGCAAACTGCGTATATTGATATACAAAACTCATTTGATATATATCACTAATGTAGTTCATTAGATCAACATCGAATCCAGACGGCGGATTACTACCGCTCTGAGAGATAAACGGTGCGCGATCATTTACAGTGATAATTGTGATTGTCGTTGACTTAAAATTACATTGTCCATAATAACGGAGGCATTTAGCCGTACAACCACGATTACAATAGGCAGTGCACGATGCTTACAATGAAATAGACTCAATATTAAAACAAAAAATATTTTCTGTTATTTCTGAAAAACCTCATGAAAAAATTTTCTGAAAGTTTCATCCGATCGGCATAGTTATCCAACGTAACGAAAGAATAGAAATGCCCGGACAAAGTCTTAAAGTATAATATTCTTGTTAATGAATTAACTGTTTCTGCTACTCAAACGTAGAACCGTCAAGAGAATTTGTTCCTGCTCATTCTCATAGAAGTCGTTTTTATTTGAAATCGATTTGTTTATAAAACAAAAAACTGAAGGGTACCAATTATTAATGAAAGCTGCGATATGTGACTCTTAAGAAGAAGACTTAAATTTTGTTAACCGAAAAGGCTTATTTGCATCTTTCTCAGCAACTTTAAAGATATTTTTGATTGATTTTTATCGAGAAGAAAACAGTCGATTTGCTAAGATAAAATGTGTCTCATGCATCGTAATTTGCAATACATTTTCAAAACATGTTTTGGAATACATCCTTCAACGTATTTGCCATCTTTTTCTACAAAAGTTACTGATTTCTTTTTTAGCAACAGTGGAATATAAAACAGACACGAAGAGTGTAGATCGAAACAAATTTGAATTACCTGTATTAATGTTCGATGCTTTACTTGGCAGGTAAACGGGTATCAGAGCCATAACGATCAACAAGGCGATCACAAGCAATACAGCTGAAACACAGCCCATACCTGGTCCTAGCGTGTAATTCCAGTTTGTACTTGACTGATTTCTGAAAAAAATATCCGAAGTGTGAAAGACATTCAAGAAGAAGAACGTATTCTCTTGTTAAAACATTCCTGAGACTTTTCCTTTAAATTTATTATGCATACAGAGTTGTATTCTTCGAAAATTAATGACGTATAATTCCAGTGATGTTCAAAAATCTCTCTTGTCATATGGGTGAGAGACAGGTGTGGTTGTGACTGTGGATTGGTTTGTGTGTAGCTATCTTGCTTTGAATTCACACTTACACCCACACTCGATTAACAAAGCATCTGTTAACCACGCCTGAATATCATCAAAGAGATCGGATTTAATATGCATAATATTGCTATTGAATATTCCAAACGATTTGAGTATGGTACAAGCAAATATAGTATATCCGATTATACTGGAGATCATTTTGAAAAATGCTGTCCAGGATTTTTTCATATAAACAAATCTTTTATAGAAACCAATCTCATCAATCATTCATGTGTCGATGATACGTTTAAAGTGATAGTAAATACTCTAGTCTATGTCTAGCTAGATTGCAAACTGACTCAGCAAAAGTATATTTTCTGGTTACAAGTGAAAATAAGCGCTTCAAATTTCACCTAAAAAGAATCAGACAGGTCCGACAGGTCATGTGACCTGTTTGGACTTCTGATTCCATTTATTTGATCTACCATGGAGTATTGAGTAACTTAGCATATATATTCGTTTACACTTTCTAAGTATGACTAGCAACGCCATAAGTTGTATGTCGACAAAATGAATCGGTCATTAGTAAACTCCACTCCATTTCGTAAGGTATGCTGCTAAAGTGATTATGGTTCTACTCTATTGATAATGCTAATTTGGGATGAAACGTATCTTAATTTATTCAATCTATAAGTGTGACAAAAAATTTTTTATTATATTTCTCATTTTTAATTAGAGTGAGTGTTGCCAGAGTGTGCAACAACACATCTGCCGTAGAAATATTTTTATTTTATTTACATCTGTGTTACAATCTGTAAAAAATCTAACTAACAACACGGGTACCTTCATTTTTTATATGAACTCATATTACTGAAATAATGCCAGTAACTGTGTTTTAACTTGTAGGATTTACAACTGCATAAAAATATTGTTATTTTACTTATAGTCGTATATTAAGGAATATTTATATTTATTTGAACATTTTCTATTTTGAAAAAGAACGTATACCTACTCTGTCAACGCATCAGGAACTGCAATTTCGTAATGTGGCGATTCCTTGTAGTTCATAATTCGAATCAAAGATGTGTCTGAATCGCTTGTGTAACTAAAATAATAAAACAAAAATGAATAACGAAGTAGAAATATGAGAAGAATTAGAGATGCTCACGAATTAACATGTTTTAACTCGCTTGTAAAAATAAATGTTTATTCTGCTTACAAAATATCAAGAAAGAGTTCTTCACTAGCTAAATGAACTTTCTGTCGTACTGAACCTTAAAAGATTCTATATCGCACCTTATTTGTATTTCTTGGAAAAATTGCTGTACTCTGGTACAACTACTAATTCATTAAACACCTGAATTCTAATTTACGTCCTTATTTGCTTTCTTGTATATTGAGCTGCTATCTGAGCGTACAAAATGCGCCATAGATTACAAATGATAGCATGGGATACCTAATACGAGTTCGAATATGAATGATGACCCAGCTGTGTGTTATCGATCCGAAAATAGCTGATGAAAGTTAGAAATAGGTTAAGTTTGAGTTTTACTTGATGAAACTAATTCGTGTATATCATGGAGAGAGGAGGAGAGGGCGGAAGGAGAGAGCATCTCTCTTGGATGGGAGGGAGACATGTGTAACTGTAGGGGGAGGGTCGGACTGTTTATTTTTCATTAATTTGACACTTAATACAAAACTAAATGTCTTCCTAGAAATATCTAGCAGTTTTTGTTTTCGTGACGTTCGTTTATATTCGAACTTGAATCAGACAGCTACTCTCTTTAGGACTTAATCTACCACACGATAACATGTGCATAAAGGTGCGACACATTCCGTTTTGGTGTATGAAGAAAACGATAATTCATAGCAGTTTCCTTTTTTATTGTGATATATAACTTCATCTGTGAAAGATTATTGATATTGCAAAGAATTACCAGCACTTATTTATTTACTGAGGATTTATTAATCACGAAGATATTTCGATATACACACATCCATACATTCATCCAAAATTTTTTTTTTCTTGTCATACATATATGTATGTTGTAGTTGTTTTTTTCTTTCCTACTTCTGTCATACGTCGGACGTTGAGGAGACCTCTTCAAAAGTATTTGACAAGCTCTAGCGGGAGCTCATCCTTTCATTAGAAGTTGGTAGTATTGACGCTGCGTTATTTGTATATTTCTAAATAAAATTGTGTTCACAAGGTAGAACACAATATGCAAATTACGAAGATGACTTATGCAAAAACTTCTCAAACAACAGAAGACATTCCGTAATATCGATTCACTCAGAATCAGCTTGTCGTCTCACTTATTGTTAATTATAAAACAAGAGCAAGATCCTGAATAATACTTTTCATCAAGCGGTAATCTCACTCGTGAACTGCTGCAGTATTCAAAGCCTATAGACAATATAACAAATAGCATACTGATGATTAGCTTCAAATGGTTGGTGTACAAGGCAGATCGAAGTCAAAAAACACGATGTATGCAATATTCGTGAATCCAAATGAATGAAAAACAATTATTTGATATAGTCACCTCTACACTGCTGGTTTTATAACAATGATCACTGATGCATAGCTTTATGTCATTTCACTTTGGTGAACGAAAAAAGGAACTTGAAACATAAATTGATAGAAATTTTTTTCTTCTCCTTGGCATGAAAAAAAGTCACTTCATCAATTAATGGAGAGACAAATAGAGACACATTTGCCAGCTACCTATTATTAACGAAATATGTGCATATAATTGCATACAAGAGTATCGATGCATATCATTTTTATCCTTCACTGTTAATGTAATCGATTTTTTGTGACTTAGGAACATGTAAAGAGTGAAAAAACCGTGCGTGTATTATCAATATTGAAGATAAAACTCCGAGAGTTCTTGGTCTCTAAACTTGAAGCATTTTATTCGACAGCCAAGATCCTATGCCTTCATTTAACTCGATATTATCGAGAGTATGCGTTATTTTGGTTGATGAGAAAAAAATATTCTACTTCAATATGTTTTATTGTGATAGTTTTTAGCACACTTTTCATCAATCTTCTACAAATTTTGTTTTGCATAATTTGTGTTTGTTCTGCATTTATTATTCTTAACACAGAACACCAATCGAAAATTTCACATCTGTGTTTACGTTTTAATACAACGTGTCTATCTGAAATGCGAATCTTGATTCATCAATGTAAATTGATATTAATCGATTGATATGCTTTCCGGCAAGGGAGTAGATGGTACTAATAAATCCAATCAAAACCATGATAATCAAATCAAGACACAATAACAACTTGCCACAATGAATGATACTCAGACAATAAAAACTTCTCCACTATCTCCTCTAAATCAATAAAAATTCTCCATATCAACTTCATAAGCAAGTTATAGAATTTTCTTCGTTTGAAATATTTATATTATTTTATTTTATTAATACAGCTCATTTATTGTTCATACATAATTCTAGAAAATATATATATGTGTCAAGCAAAATTGAATATCAGTAAATAAGATGTAAAAGTAATATAATTATTGCTAAAATATTTTATAATTCTTTCGATAGGTTTGAACAAAATTCATCATTATAAGAATTGTATTTTATTATTCAATCATCGAATATACTGTAACGATAAGATAGAGGGAGAGAAGAGAGATATTATGAAACCTGGACGAAGTAGCTTACCGCCACCCTCGATAATGATGTTTATTAGCTACTTCATATATATCCAGAGTATGACTACTCTGCATACAACACATGTATATATTGAGGACAAAATTGGGATTCCAATTTTGACCGGGAAAAATCGGAATATTTTTCAATAAATTCTAGAATTTGAAAGAATCACAAAAAATAGAATACATAACTTTCACGAGTGATAGCGCGGATGAAGACGAGGATGAGGGAGATGTCCGGCGCACAGCTAGAAAGAGTCTGAGTGAGAGTGAGAGTGACTATGCGAGTGAAATTATGAGGGTATGGGTGTGAGTGGGGTGTGGGGATCGATATTCTATTCTTTCATACCCGACACCCATATCCATACTCTTTCTTACCAAACCTTTTTCTTCTACCATTGAAATAAATTTTTGAAAAAAATATGTATATTAAAAGAGAAAATGTCAACTATTTGTATCAGGTTCTCCTTTGTGTCATATGTATATATGCATATGGCACAACGAACAAAAACGTGAACAAACAAATCAACTCGATGTAAGACCTCCTTGTCAGTAGAATGAATTGATTGAATTGAAAAACTTTTGTAGATCCTGATCGCAATTATTTAGTGTGATTAAAGAAGCAAACTTTAATCTCTTCAATTTTCCGTTCAATTAAATTCATAGAGTTTCGATCCAAGAAAAATGAACATACATCGGTTTTCATATTCGAAAATATAGCTCAAAGAAGGAACTTTTTGCCGATGATAATAATCAAACTTCACAATAGAATGCATATTCCTTATTTTTCATTGTGTTTCTTTTTCTTTTTTCTCACTATTCAGACAAATTATAAATAAGTCAGGATGAAAATAAATCGACACTGCACACATAATAAAAGTCAATGGTTGTATCTTACCTATGGTAGTATGAATTCGGTGGAGTATGTATGCTTGGATTGCATGCGTTATTTCTTTAGGATTTTTTTCTTGAAGATACAAAACTATTTCATAGAAAAGCGATGCGCTTGTCTGGCACATTTCTTTTGTAAGAATATCTACAACAACAAACAAAAAGAGATATATACAACTACTACGACAGAAAAGAGCGGTATCTATCGTTTTCTTCTTCTAACTAGTATCAGTGCTATACGATTAGTTATGTAAATAATGCATTATCTAGTCTCGTCTATGTTTACATCAATATCATAATGTACCAGTTTCGACCTACTTTTCTGCTTCTAACAATCTAGTCTCAGATAGATTGTTTTTACTGTATAATAAGGAAATTTTTATATTGAAAAATAATGCTAGACTTGCATTTTGACGTTTTTCGAACGAAATGATTTTTTTTAAACATTCAAGATCGATCTCAGTAAGTTAAATGTATTCAAGTACGGTTATTATTGATAAGTCGCTAGTATAGAAATTCGAATATATAAGTTGTTTTTTGTTTAGTTGACTTTTTAAGGTATTTCATCAGACCTGCACGTTAATAGAAACAATCAGGATCGAGCCCATGTAATACTAAAAAATAGACTAATTAGTCGTGTTCAAAATCACACAATGAGAGGGCAAAATTTCTCGAAATTCCGTGATTGATCCTATATGTTCTTTTGAGAAATAAATGGATACATACAAAATTTGTTCAATCTCTAAAAAAAACTAACAATAACGAGGAAATTTTCTCAAATAATTAATTGCTTTTGAGTGGAACTATGTGCATCATATAGAATCTAATTGGTTATGAAAATCCTGCAAATAGGTCAGGCCAGTAATTTATTGGTGGTGACATACTGAATTTTTACGTACTCTTTAAGTCAATGATCTGTTACACTTGAGAAACACCAACAAGACTGTTGTTTGAATTTCGACTTGAAACTCTGCACAAAAACAAGCCTCAACAAAAGTAGTTTATGGTAAAATTTTCAGATCTTTTCGGTGTTGTTATTCTAAGGTATAACTATGATAATAGTTTGCCTTTCGCATTGCTTATATATACCGACATATTTGATGTTGTATTTTCAGAATAGAAGATCAAAGGAGCTGAAACTTTCCTAACGAAGCATTCTTATTATGGCCTGTTTCTGTGCAAAATTTCAAGTCGAAATTCGAAAATCATTTCACATAGTGCTGTTGAGAAAGGATACCCTACCGATGTAAAAAAAACGGATTGCCAGAGCAACACGTTTGGGGCTAAAATGCGAAATTGAAATGTGTACTTTAGCATCATTAGTTTAATACAAGCACGTAAAGTGATAATATCTCTAAGAGATTAGTTGTTTGTCAAAAAACATCGATCATCAGAGCGATGATGTCTTATTTATTTCTGTGTTTCGAACAGAATTGTTTTATTGACGATCTATTTTTTGTTAACATTGTTGTTACTCGCTCGTTACTTTTCTTTTATGTATTCCGTTTTTCTTAATCTGATCTCCATACATTATTATGCTCCTTGATAAACTCCGAAACACTGATAAGCTTATTTCTCACAGTTAGAATTTGATAAGTTCATGGTTTTTTTATGTTTATTATATAACGACAGCGGTAAATCAATATATCATTATCCGTCATACTTGTCAACTATCATATAATTGCTTATCTGTTCAAAATTTAAATTTATAGCATTCAAAAACGCATTCTGCCCGTTTAAATAAGAAGAAAGGCTTTTGAATGTTCTACAATATTCCAGAATAGTTTAAGCTTCGTTGTTAATACCGTTAAGCGCTTTCTTTCGTCGCTAAGACACTATGAGAAAGAAATCTGATGCGTTTTGTCCTCGACCACTTGGGGAAACTCACTGATGTATTCTTGAACACTTTCCTCGGATTTGCCAAGGTCAATACTAGGTTGAGGACGAAGTATCGAAAAAAGTTCAACTTTGAACTTATATTCATTACTTTCCCTCAAAAAATAAAAGTGACTTGCACTAAATACCACAAAAATACAGTGTCTCAAAACAAAATAAGCTAAGGGTGTGAACTCTTTTCAGGACATTCATCACTAATTGAAACCTAGATGATGCACATAGTCTTGTCTCAAAATCAATTAATTAGTTAGAGACTTCTCTGGTAAGTCTTAGTGTTCTATTAGATTTCGCAAGATGTTATCAAAGAGATTTGACTAACGTTGTATGTGTATGATATTATTTTGAATTTATTAACTTGAGATGATATTATTGTCAGTTGAACAGTGATATCTAAGATCGTATTTACACAAGATTTTTCTTAATATTTTATGCCTTGATTAATCAAAATTTTCTAATTTGATTTATTATAATATCTGACAAAACATACTCGAATAATTTAGACGTCAAAAAGAAGAATGCGAATGAACAAGGAAAGTATTAATCTATCTGTCAAAATATGTTTCCTATTCGTATTGAAAAATATATATTATCTATTTCGTCTGAATACGAGTAGCTTTGTGTACACTTAAGTTCTTTTTTATGAGTGAGTATTATTTTTGTATTGACTACTGACCGTCTATTGAAAATATTATTAAATTGTAGATTTGATTGTTCGCATTAGACGTACTTTGTAAAACAAAAGTAGAATCCATGACATCCGTTTATGAATTATCCTCATCTCATGAAGAGATGTCTTCTACATTGAGCGATTATAAATTCAGAACATTTTTATTTATATGGCTTGATGATTCAATCGATTTTCAAGAAAATATAAATATTAAAAAAAACTTTCAATTTTTGGAAAATAATTTACAAATATTCAAAAATCTTGATGAATGTAAAAATCATATTCGATCAATATCTTCACAAGATCAAATTAAATTAATTGTCAATGATTATTTTGGTCAACAATTCATACCTGAAATTCATTGTCTTCCACAAATTTTTTCAATCTATATTTATTGTCGAAATGAACAGTGTAATTATCAATGGACTGAAAAATATACAAAGGTAATTCTTATCTTTTGATAATTCTATTACTGATCAAATTCCTGTTTGACTTTAGGTAAAAGGTGTTTATCAACAATTAGATGATTTGTTCAATAAAATAGGATATAATCGATCTAGAAGACAAGAAAATAGACGTGATGAACAAATATCAATCAGTATTTTTAATTCAAATAATAGTTTTGAACAATCTACCACCGGTATTGATGGTCGATTCGTTCAATATCAATTACTAATTGATTGTATTCTGAAAATGGAAACTATTTCAACAGATAAAAGTGATTTTATTTCGAAATGTCGAGAATGCTATAACGCTCAAAAGGCAGAACAAGACACAATCGATTACTTCGAAAAAAATTATGAATCAGAACATGCATTATGGTGGTATACGTTAGACACATTTCTCTATCGTGTATTAAATAAAGCACTTCGTACTCAAGATATTGATTCACTTTATCTCTTGGGTTTTTTTATTCGTGATCTTGAACAAGAACTTCGACGACGTCGACATCCGTCACGTATTCATACCTATCGAAGTCAATTGATGTCTATTGAAGAAGTAAACTTATTGGAACATTCAACAGAACAATTAATTTCGATCAATTCATTTTTTTCAACTACATTGAATCGTAATAAGGCTATTTTTCTTCTCGGTGAACCTGATAATAATAATCAATTGCAAAGAGTATTATTCGAAATCGAAGCCGATCCTTGTCAAGATGGTATAAAACCATTTGCTGACATTTCAGGCATCAGTAAGTTTGATGAAGAAGAAGTATTAATGATGTTAGGATCAGTCTTTCGTCTAAAAAGTGTTTCTCGTGACGAGAAGAAGCTTTGGCATATTAAAATGAATTTATGTAGTGATAATGATTGTGATTTACAAAATATCTTTTATCACATGAGACAGCAATATGGTTCGAATACTACTAGATTAATCTTATTCGGAAATGCTCTTATTGATATGGCTAAGTTCAATGAAGCTGAGAGATACTTACGTCGATTATTACCACAAATACTTTCTAAAGATAAAGATGTTTGTAAATGTTATCATGCTCTTGGAAAAATATCATGTGAAAAAGGAGATTATAAACGAAGTTTAGATTATTTACGGAAATCTCTTAATCATCTACCAAAATTAGAATCAAATGATTCTCGAATTGCATATATTTATACTAGTATGGGTGAAGTTTATCAAAAGCAAGGTAAAATTCAGCAAGCATTAGAATCATTTCAAAAGGCATTAGACATTTTCAAGCAAACATTTTCCGATGATGATGAAAATCTAGCTTGGTGTTACAATAATTTAGGTATGATCTATCTAGATCATAAGAATTATGATCAAGCCTTGTATTATCTTAATAAATCATTGAATATTAAAACGAAAGTACTTCCTGATGGACATCCTTGTTTAGCTAATACATATATTAATCTTGGTAATGTACATTATTATCGTCATGAATATGATCATGCATTAGAGAAATATGAAGTATCGTATAAAATTTTTAAAAGATCTCTTACTCCTCAGCATCCTTCAGTCGCAAGAGCACTCAAGAATATAGGTGTTGTTTATGAAACTAAAAAGAATTTTATTGAAGCAAAAAAGAATTATGAAGAAGCATTTAATATTCGTAAACTTTTTGTAGCTGAATCACATCCTGATGTGATTGAAATTGGGAATGATATTGAACGTGTATCACTAAAAATCCAATAAACATTTTATGATTCGATGAAGCAACAATACAATATTTACAAAAAAGAAACATGAATTAGTATATTTTGGATTTAAATCCTTTCTTAGCATGAAATTAGAAAAAACGATTTCATAGAATAGATATATAAAATGATATTATTGTAATCCTTCGAGCTCTTCATGTTTTGTAAAAACTGTGTTCGGCCCGTCACAGTATTGTTCTTTTAAATATTGATCGTTTTTTTTTTTAATAAATTCTATTCTTAAATACTTTCTCTAACTATTAAACGTAGACTAGTTTCAAGTATTTCTTTTCTTATATTTGCTTATGTTAAGTCGTAATCTAATCAATATAGTAATTTATAGATGATTATTGGGACTATTATAGTATGTTATGTCAATTATATGATCCAAGGTTCGATTATCATAGAGTAAAATGCTATTATCAACATTACTAATATCATATATCGATACAGTCATTTCACTATTCGAGAGAACATGATTTATATTGATTTATTTTTGAGATTTATGTATTTTTTTCAATTTTCGTTACTTAAGAATTTCTGTTAATATGAGGATGTTAAATGCGAAGAATGAGAAATGTTTTCTTTTTCTAATTATAGACTCTTCTCGTGAATTTTGATCTTGATTGATTGAATAATAATAACACAATCAAGCCATTAGAAATTCTGAAGGGTGTGGGGGTAATTGTTGGTCTTCTTTACAGCAACACCCACACCCCACACCCACACACACCCATATCCACACCCAGAAGTAACTAGCAAATAACAATAATTTAAACAAAAACAGAACAACAGTAGAAAAAGAAAATTCTGTTAGAAATGTAGACATAAATAAGACAGATTATTTTTATACCTATCGATTATCTTGAAATAAAACAAATACGATGTGCCACAGTTTTTTCACTTTACATATTGTGTATTAGTATAATCAAGTTAAAGAAACTGAGTTCTATATTTCAGCCCCTAAGGGACTTCGCCAATAAGTTGTTTTATCTATATGAATTAGTCACTCCATGAAATGGCCATCTCTCCATATCGAGAATCACTTGTGGATACACCAAGTGCCTGCCAGACTGCTGGAGATCCATCAACAATATTGTAACGGCACGGAGGTTGTCCTGCATGTTCTGCATCACATCCATTTACTGAGTCGCATTCATCAACGACTACTGCCGTTGTCGTCTTACCATTGCCATTAATGGTAATTGTTTTTCCACATCGTGATCCCCCATTGTACCATCCTGTTGACAAGGCGACAACACGCTGTGAATCAGGATAAAAAGCTCCAAAGCATTCACCTGCACCACCACCATCACCACCTGCTTGGAAACTGTTCAACGTGAGTAAAGCTGAGCTAGTTGGGCTAGGAGAGCATCGATACTGATTATAAGTTTTTCCTGCTTGACAGCAGTCGGACATATTGTCTGTGTTGCAGTTAGTGCTAGGAAAAAATAAATGCATCATGCGCGAAAGAGCTATATAAAATCATTACCTTGTGCCTTGCAATACACCTGAAGGTGAACAGGTTCCAGAAGTACCAGAAGTAGTACGGACAGTAGTACCAGCAGTACTACGGACAGTAGTACCAGCAGTAGTACGGACAGTAGTACGAACAGTAGTACCACCAGAGGACCCAGTACCACATTTTCCGTTAACACAAACTAATGATCCATCACAGTCATTTTCAGTTTGACATGGGTCTCCACAACAATGCCCTATCCATGTACACGGTTGGTTGCATCCTGTACCGCCAGATGTGCCACATTTTCCACTTATGCAGATCATAGATCCATCACAATCGTTCGCAGTTGTGCATGAATCGCCAGCACAATGTCCAGGCCATGAGCAAGTTGCTCTCTGTCGGATTATGTGTGATTGACAAGTGCTCAAGAAAATTAACCCGATAAGAAAGAGTATCATTGGTTAAATAATAATTGATCAGAATATCTAAAAAAGCAAAATAGAATTGAGAAATACTTGTGATTCATCGTGCAGAGACGCTACAACAATGAGATGTCATTGAAATTTTTGTTGGTTTCTCAATTAAAGAGAGGATGTGAATGTATGTACAGCGATAAGCACATCACTATCCACACTCGCACGTGCGCCCACATGTTCACTTGCACGCATTATAATACATACATTTGATATTAGTATCAGTTAGGCTTTTCTTTGTATAGTGGTATATGGTATAGAAAGAGTTGAAGATTCAGTCGAGGATCAAGTAAATCGCAACAACTAGCATTACTTCTAACTTGTAAACCGTTAAAATGGAACATAATAATTATTATTACATTAAACTTTGATATCTACAAAAATTATTCATGTTAGATTAGTTTAGATAACTTTAATGTTAAAAAGAATCTACATAGTCGAGTCGTATTCAACTACTATATATCTAGTGTGACATAAAATTGTCATATACGATAGCTGTTTAAGTCCTATAACTAAATTGTGTTCATGTTACAATATTAAAATGCCTACGATAGCGATTGTTAGATAAAATCTCAATTAATTAAATAATACTCTTGATGATTCGACGTAGTCGTAGTATTGACATCTACGAGTACGCCTCGACGTGTATACCCATCGTCGTTTATCATCGTACTCATACATGTTTCTTTCTATTCACAGCAAATAACGGAAGAAAAAATTTCGAAATAAAATAGTACATACGGTTCTCTTTGATGATCAGATGATTTATACAGAAGAAAACAAAAATATATGTATTTGCAAATAATAGTACTTATATTTCTCTTGTAATCGATGAATAAAAACTAAGCTTATGATTCCTCTTTATATATGATTTTTCAAGTATTGTCATTATAGGAAAATTGTGGGGGGAAAAAAGAAAGTCATGGGAAAAAATAACAATATGAGACATGGAAACAGGGAAATTTCTCAACCGTAACCAACAAATACATTTTGAGTCAATGATGACGCATAAAAAAAAGAGAGGCATTAACATTTTTCTTTTTTTCATTTCTGTTGATTTATCATGCACATGTGTATGTCAAAGCTGAACGATTGTATTTTTATTGTGAAGTGAGAGTATATCCTTTGTTTGTGTTCGACTATTTTGTGAGTTAACATTAAAATGTTTGTTTTCTTGGATTCATTTAGAAGATATATCTTACAATGTAAAAAATAAACGCATAATGATGATAAGTCATAATGAAAGCTTTATCTTGTCATGATCATCGATGCTCTCACATGCTCTGTTCAGTACTCATCTCTAACAAAATGGGATATTCTCATTTATTCATTGAATAAAGTAAAAGCAAGTGTGTAATATTTTCAAATAGTTGTTGATTTAAAAAGATAACTATAAACTACAAGACTATTTAAACAACAACAAATAACAATCCTCCACAATAAAAATGACTTAATGAATATTTTTATTCTATTACAGATGCTTTGCTACGGTGCCTGTTTATGGGTCGTTTGTATGCCGTATTTTGTCGTAAATCTGGCCCATAATTTACGACAATTGTTACGACTGAGATTAGATGATCGCCAATAGTCGTATTTTCGTCACATTCGAGCCATATTTCCACCGTATATGAACAATGTAAACAGTCGGATACCATCACTCTCAATTGCATTCATATGAGTTTCTGCTCATTGAAGAATCACTGGTCTTCAAGCTCTATAGATTGGTATAAGTCGCTAATAAAACGGCGTTCAGAATAAACCAGAGCGCATTTTATTACTACCTATAACAATTCAATTAAGCAAATACCTTTTTTTCTTTTTAATACTTTGAGAAATGAAACTTCCTACATTTTCAAATTTCATGATCGATATTAAATCTCACGATTCAATCATTTTGATGTCGAGAAGATGCTTCTCATTGATGTTTGAATGAGATTTTAGGTAAAATTAATAGTTTCAGCAGTAATTTCTTAACAAATGGAACTTTAAAATCAGTCCCATTGTCTAGATACTTATTGTATAGTTGGAATTCAAATACTCTCACTGGTCATGTTACATACGAACAATATTTTCATAATGGATGATAAAGTTTTCTTCGATGGGTGTGAGGTGTGTGGGTCTATCGCACTTCAAAGGTCTGTACACATACCCTAATTGATATTGCTTACCCTATTAGTCGAGCAAGTGAAAGTGGATTGTATTATTCAAATCAAGTTGTTTCTGAACTAACAGCATTTGTTGTACAACAAAATAATTATCTACCTCCATCATATTATGATGAATCTGGTGCAACATTATGTCTCCGATGCGGTAAAAGACGACAAGACTTTACAACTACATATTGTCCATTATATGGACAATCATTTGATGAATACTAAAGCATTTCTTTGCTATACTTAACGTTAATTAGTTAATTAATTTTTTGCTTCAAAAAGAGGATTTTAGCTTAATTTATTAATTAATATTCTTAAGTGTATGAAAGGCATCAGATCACGTTATAGATAAAATGTTAACTTGTAAATTCTTATCGAGTTTGAGTCAAAGCGTAATGCAAGATTAGTAGAATGTCAAAATTGCATTCATTGTAGATTGTAAGAGAATAACAAATCGAGATCTCATATATGGCAACAATTATGTTTAAAGAATACTTATTACAAATGAAAGAGAATTCACTCATTGAGTTGATTAACTCAATTTCGTAGTATTTATGTTACAATGTAAGCATAACTCAGCCTCTACTCAAGCATTGGCCTTCTTACTCATTATGATAAAAATTCAAATTTTTCAAATGATCTTAATTAGTATTACGTCTGAAAGGTAAAGAAAAAACGTCTCTTTCAATAAAACATATCCTATTTTTTTTTCTTGTTCTATTGATTTTCGTTATGTGATGTGACAGCACGATGAAAATGCAAAATGATGTATGTCTCCATGAGATTCGAATTGGTCAGAACTGCCGGTAAACCGTCGGTAGATCGTTCAGTATAATTCGTGTTATACCGGCGACTATTCAACGGTTTTGACAAAAAGTCGACGGTTGTTGGATACTTAAGCGATTGACTGTCCTCTAACTACCATTCTACCGCAGTATATCGATACTTGTTCTCTGGCCGGCTATCTACTGCCAGTAAATCGCCGATTTTTATGAATATTGCAATATACCGGCAGTAGTACGAACATGCGTGCTACATGCATGGCGATTAAGTACAAAGAAACGAGACAAATTTATGCTTTTTGTTCTTTTCTTCTGATAAAAAAACTTATTTAAGTTTTTCTTTCATTATATTCCATATATCAATCAATGCTTTTTATTATTTAAGACAGTTTATTGATTCATTGATTTGTTATAGATTAAAATGACAACGTTTGATATAACTACATTATTCTAACGAATAATTTTCATTTTTTTTCTTTATTTTAGTTTGATTTAAATAAAAAGAAATGATCAGGTTTCTTGTAAATATAAATTCAATTTATGTGCCAACGGTTCGAAATAAGTCAACATTTTTTTATTTAAAATAATCTTTAGTTTTTATCTTTGAGCTGAATGTTTTAAATCAAAATTTGATTTAATATATTCAATTCATCAAAATGATAACATTAATTAAGATAAATTTTCAGAATCAACTAATAATATTAATTTCAGAATATTAAAAAAAAATTATAACTTTACCATTTTTTCGGTTTAAACATAATATGTGTAATCGTAATATTAGCAGTGCTGGTATAGTAACAACAATTAATTGTTTTATGTGGGGTGTAGGTGTTAGTCGTCTCTTCACCCACATCCCATACTCACACCCAATGGTCCGATATGATATCTCTGAAGATATTCTGGACTAATGAAAAGAGATTTGGAGTTAATACTCATTTGAGTGCTTCATGTCTCAACTAGATTTGACCGACATGACTTCATTATCTTCCAGAACCTAATAAAATGCTCAAAACTTGTGATACTCGATCGAGAAAAGTGAACCGGACATGAAAATTTGAACTTTCGAGCTTACATTTTACTTTACTGTTGACTCAAGATGTTCATATTTTGTAATATTTTTCACACAACGATATCAAGCCATATCGATCCCTATTCTAGATAGAATCGAAAGTTTCCAAATCTATGTCTGTTATGCTGATGAAAACGTAGAGATTAATTGGCATTCGATCTTTTTTTTATTGAAAACTTTTAAGTTTAAAACATTATCTGCTTCAGAGAAATTCACATGATACAATAACGATCTATATAGTTTCATATTCTTCGTGATATTCATTCGGCTCATGCAAGATCATCAGGTTCTGTTGTTGCTGCTTTGATCCAATTTCTCCGCTGTACTAAATGCAAGATTCCGAACACGATTGCCATCATCGAATAGGCTACCGTGAATCTCCATCCGTCATCGGTAGTCTTGATCAATAAATCCACAGAACTAGCATGAATAACTCCAAAAATGGCAAGTACACCTGCGAGTATTGACCATACGGCCGCTCGGATAAACTTCCGGTCGATTGCATAGATTAAAATAGCCGTCATAACAATACATAATAACAGTGAACCACCTGAGAAATTAACTAAACCTTGATAGGAGAAGGTTGAAATCATTGAAGTCACATTGGGAGAGAATCGAACATTTGCTACAGTGAAATTCGAATAGCCAGCAGAGACACTGGTGACGATAGTGCTTTGTGCCCAGTCAGCAACTACGGGCATCAGACCAAGTAGAAATGCTGGATAATGACGTCGAGGAATAACAGCCATTGTATCGGCACATATCAGCAAACCAATAAAGATCTATGACAAAAAAACGTGTTTATCGATCAAGAAAAACTATACAAATAGGAATGCTATTTTTCTAACTTCAAAAATGATCTCCGTGTTAAATGCCAGTTTTTGAAGAAAATGATACGAACACCACTGGCAAAGTCATGTAGATCGAATCGAGTCGACGGTTCTGTTGGTCAAGCTCATCTTTTATGGGCTCACTAGTCGTACCTGAAAAGCCATAAAATCAGAGTCTCGAAGAATTACGTATTTATACCAATTATGCTCACTAGGACTCATACTAATGCTACTTATTGCGATAATATATAACCGACTCTTTTTCATTAAACTTTTTTATTTTCTTGACTCTTATTCTCTCCGCAATCATCTTTCAGGGTTTTTGAAAACTTACAATGATTGGACGGACTGCTACGATGGCGATGATAGATATGATGAACGCACTGATGCCTAAAAAGCTAATGGGTAGAAATGCAATACCATTCATCAACGAGTAGCCTTGTCTGGCTCCCATCTTTTTCACTACAGGGTGACCGATGTAACCTAAATAGACTTCGGTAATATTGTTGGTTAAAAAGAAAATTTGCTCACTTGTCATACTGAGAATTGAACCAAACAAAGTAGAAATGAGAGTTCCTATTCCATCAGCAAACGTAGCTTCTTGAGTGGAGTAAGAGTCTCCAGCTATTCTAGCTGATTCCACACATTGAATCGTCACAACAGCGTTTGCTACAGCCGCAGGAATTGTTGTTGCAAGATGTGGCATGATTTCATCAATATGTCGGAACACTTCTCTAATTGGAAAGCTTATCGAGTAACCTTTCATCAGTTGAATCGCTTCACGTACTTGTGTGATGTCATTGAGCGATGTGATCCAAGCAAAGCCTGTGCCTATCACAAGAGCAACCACGATTGCTGGAATAGGTCCAAAGCTAACTAAAAAGATTATGCAGTCAAATCGTTGTGAATACCATCTTATGTGGATGACTGTAAGCGTGGACGTGAATGTAAGTTTGGATGTGTGTAAGTATGTATGGATGAAAGAAAAGTCTCAAGACTACATCGACAATTAAACCATTCATAACCTGCAGCGATTCAAAAGACAGTCGTTGATATTCACTAAAAATATGTTGCACCTTATCAGGACTTAACATAGTAAAAGCTCCATCCTTTGGACACTTTTTATAGACCGCGTTGAAGATCTAGCTTAGAAAAAATTTTACGAATTTCTGAGAAAAGTGAAAGTGGATTTTACTTTTTGAAAAAGCCGTTTTTAAAGAAAGACAGAAAGTCAAAAGTATGTTTAGCGAAATTCTACCGAAGACCCACGATTATAAGGTTATTCAAGCTTCATAGAAGTGCATCTATCACTTCATCAACTCGATTATACATTCATTTACTTAGTAGTTTCAAAGAATATTAATCAAATGCTCTCTGTTTAAAAAAAATTACTTTTCACAACTAATCTGTTAAAAATCGATTCTTTTTTGACAGCTTAATATTTCGATAATGAAGCATTCGCTTTAGTAGAGGACTTCCATGCCTATTACGAATCGTTAGGGCTTTTCATGAACGGAGGTTGTGGATATGGGTGATAAAACCAACCACCATTATAGCTACACCCATACTTTATCGTCTAATTTACAGTGCAGTCATTCAATCAGATTTGGAGTTCAGTTTTTTATGTAACTTTTCAGAAAAGACCTATGATACGGAAAACAAAGAAAACTAATTCATACCTTCGCCAAAGTATCCAAGCACGACAATGAAAAATGGAACAAAGGACACGATTGGCTTGGCAACTACTGGTAAACACTCGTTCATCGCCAAATAGGCAAATCCCAAGCCAGAAAGCGACGAAAGAAGAGCCACTGTTGGCGTATTTCGTCGAATAAATTCACCAACAATACAAAGAAGAAGGAGAATGACACTAACTGCAAAATTGCTTGTCAAAGCCACATAGTATGCCAGCTGTTGGCAATGAACCTTGTTGTTTGTTAAAATACATTCATTGTAGATCGTCAGAACAATGGCATAAATGAGGGCAAATGCACCCATTGTATTTATCCCGTACGGCATAGCGCATACGTCTCCGCGTTGTTCTTTGTAAGCTAGTTTTCGAGCCATATAAGCATAATAAAAGTTTCCCCATAGCATGCCCAAGCCCATTCTAGAATTATATTCAATGTTTTTTTGTAAAAATTCATCAACATAATTGTTGTTCTTCTCGCTTAAAAACTTGATAAGTGACTTAATTAAAATTTTAATGCTCTGTCGATTAAATGACCATAGCAAAGAATACTATTATGCCAATCTAGCACTGGTTTCAACGTATGGTCTGATTTATTTTTCGTTCATGTACTATAATTGTTAAAGTACTAATCAAGAAATAAATTTTTATTCGTTTTCGTACAAAGCTTATTGTTTTTCCTGTTACAACTCACCCTGGTACCATTTTTCCATAGACAATGTCGTTTCCCAAAATCGGTTGAGCAATTAGAATGATCGCTAACAGTGTGGCCACATTGTTAATGAAGAGAACGATAAAGCCGTCAATATCACCCCTGACGAAGATTGGATATTTGGGATTCACTCGAAATCCACTTAACCATTCCTTCGGATGAAATGTTATCAATGATTTTCGCACATCCCATATCTGTCTAAGGTGATGAGTGAGAAATGAACGTACGCCTGGAGCTGTTGCGAGATCATCTTCAGGAATAGTCATTTCAAACGATGTTGGGTTATTCACGTCTACAGTAGTCCGATGCATGACTAGGTTAAGAAGTTATCTTTCGTTTCTTTCGACCTATCAATTACGAGATGAGATAAATCTGAAACTGAAAGAAGTTAGGATCTATTTGTTTACTTTGATTGAATAAAGCCAGTTGAAAACTAGCGGCTATTTTCATCGCAGATAGAGATGATGTATAGGAATGTGTAACAACGTTATGTCTTAGTCCGATCGTATGGGTCGTGTTCGGAAACGAAGTTCATCGATTTGTGTGAAATACAATTGAAAATGAGTGTTGATGTCGATAGTCAGAAAAGGAAACGCTCCATTTCGACCTGCTGCTCAGACTATGAAAGATGCATAACATGTACAAAGCTTTCAATTGAGTCACAGACTATTGCATGTATTGCGAAATAGTTATTCTATCTGATCCTCAAGCATAAAGTGACTGATGTGGGTAAGACAGTTTTTAATGAGTGGAAGAGATCCACAATGTTCTAAATTTTAAACCTTTATGATTTACGTTGCATATTGTTCATAGCCTATATTTGTTTTAAATATATTGGAGTGCAAAAAATACCTACAATTTGCCTTCAGAATTGTTTTTGACGTCAGAAGTGAAGAAGTGGGAACATTCTTATTCATGGTCGATATGCGCATTATACGACATCAGTTTTTGTATATCGATATAGCAGTTGCACCAACCGGTCTCAGAGTTTCACCAGCATGTAATTGTTGCTAGAAGGTATCGAACATCGTTAAACTTGAGTTGTTTAGCAATTGAACTAAATAGTAGTAGACGCTTTCTTGGAAACAAGATATCTAAACTTGGTGAGTACAGTATTTGTTTTCTAATAAAACTGGATTAAAGCGCTCGAATAGTATGCGCAAGCACGAGCTATATATCCAGTAACATAACTTAAGTCAAGTAGCTAGAACTGATGACAGAACAACTTTTATAGCTCAGACTTTGTTGTTGTAGATGCTATATATGGAGTTCTACGGCAATTTGAGATAGTCGATTTATCTTATGTCTGCTTTCATTACCTTTCTCACAGGATGTGAGTGTAGCAGATCAGAAACAGACACCTCGATTGTTCGTAGTTTAGACGCCAGATCACGTTAACATTGAGTAATTTCTTTGCAAAACTACAAGTTTAACAAAACATTTTACTATCTGGAATCGTAGAGCAATACAAGTTCTACACAATGAAACGTTGTATAGTTCTTGCTACTATTTTATTCAATTATGACAAGCTGCACAGTCTTTTCTCGCTATGGTAACGGCATATACAGAAAACATACACTGCAATCACCAGTCTCATAGAGTATGACAGACATTGTGACATGCTAGTTTGCATTTTAGAATCATGGAATTAGGATTTTTAGAGCGTGAATTCAGAGTTTTTAGTTTCGAAATCCTGCAGCACAAAGCTTAAGTTTTACTCTACCCTAAGCTCGGATATGGCGGTAAGTCAAATGTTTTGACAAAATGTATATGCACTTTCCGAACAAACCAAGAGACTTAAATTAACGGAAAATGATCCGATTGAAAAGTATTCGTACCTATACTCAACTGACACTTTTTCATTACATGAGCATCCTGAACTCAGAACTTCTATTAGGCTAAACAATTCCTCTCGTTAGAGCAACTTGTACATAATGACTAGCTGCTACCTTTGCGTTTCGATCATGTTCGTAGCGCGTAGCGTAAGAATTAACGAGTATAAGCGTCTATTTAACCTTCTTCAAGTTACCATTGTTTTCATTCGTTAGGTTGCGGCTGCCTCATCTGTGTTTGAAAATGAAAATGCCGACAAGAAAATGTCAAGAGCAAGAAATGGCAACAGAAAAATGTTGAAGCAAAAATAACGAAAACTTAAGTGGAAACTTCTGAATATTTTCTCTTATAGAAGATTAAAAAACGAAGCAGCTGAATTCAAATTAAATGTTTATTAGTGAAAAAGAAAGAATAAAATACAATCAAACATACTTTGAAATATTAGCTTATGTACCCTGAATAATGTTCTTATTGTACAAGTGTAAGTTTTTTTTTCTGCTACAATAAAAAGACAAGCACAGTTGAGGAAATGAGATGCTATAATGAGATAATTATTAAATTGATTATACAGCCTATTTATTCGATTTTGTAATATTGATGTTCGTTTTATTCCGTTTCGATGTACTCGACGACAATTGCAGAATAATATTTTGCACATATGTTTCTTCTGTTCTCGTAAAATTGATAAAATCCCATATACTTCGGATAATTTTCATGGATATGAAAATTTATTCTATTATAATCACTTTCTAATATGTTGTAAGTGAGTATCAGTGTATGTTGTGCTACTTTTTACTCTCGACATTTTCACTGTCGACATTTTTATTTTCAATCAAAGTTGAGTTTATCTTAGGTTTGGCATTCGCTTTATCTTTCAGTTGCTTGCGTTGATGTACATTATATCAATGTTTTACATAAAGATTAAGTTCACGTCTTCTTACTAAGAATAAAATGTCATAAATCAGATGATCATTATTGATCACAATTTGAATTAAGTAAACAAATATGCTCTTCTTAATCATAACTCTCATCTTCATGAACAGCTAATGGTCTTTTGTTGCATCCACTTTAAAGTGTCCAAAATCCATATATGTATAACTTATTGAATCAATACCATTAAGGTATTCACCAATGTATTTATAGATGAAACTACTTTTCATATGCTCGTATTTGTATCAAAATAAGCTTGTTAAACTCGTGTCAATGTTATAGTGGATATCCCATTGATATTTATCTGACAATACAGGATCCTCTCTATTGATAAGTGTCTCAACTAAACACTTGTTAATTAATTAAGACTTTTGCTTGGCGCGCCTTAAAAGAAGCAAAGAAAAAAAAACAAAGACCCTGTCAAGTTTTAGCTTAGATTTCTTCTGTTGCTCCATTTCGACTATAGATCATAAATGTATTAACAAGACTTGATGATCTAGTCACTTCAATTAAGGCGTAATAGAACGAATGTGTTAAAATTGAAAAAACATCTTGTTTGAGATTTTCAAGATGTATTATGATTCACAATGACACCAAGTATTAGTACTCGAGACGAGTTCATGGCGATTTTCAAACAAGAATATACTAAGCAGTTGTTTCTATACAAACTGCTTAACAAAGCTTTGCTTATACACAATGTTGGTGTTTGCATTGCTGTGCATTCTTACTTCGTGACTTCTACTACCAGATAAAGCAGCAGCACAGAAAGTAGATGAGAACTAACTTGCAGTGGCTATATGATGATCAATTCATGTTGATAGATGAATTGAATATCCTAGGAATATTCGAGGATAATCTTATATTCATGAACTCTTTCTTATCTATGGTAGCAGGCTAAAAAAATACTGACCAATTTCTATCATCTGCATTACTCGACTTTGAATACTTACTGTTCAAATGTGTGCTGGTCCGCCATATGTCATATTTAAGTCGTTCGTCGAAAATTAGCAGTCAGAATGAATACTTCAGTTCAAAAATAAGTATTTTTCATGATTGTGAATACTTTTTTGTCTAACTGATATTCATCAGTCATACAATCTATGGATATTAACTATAATTTTATTCGAAAACAACGATCATGATATGTAAAGGCTCATTGAATATACAAAAACCGAACTTATAAGGAAAAGCAATATATTTTCATTTGGTTGTCTTCTTGCGAGAAGAGGTCATCGACATTTAGGTTCTATTTATATGTAATTAAATATTCAGCATATACTTTGAGCATTATGATGAAAAATAAAAATATGATGGCCACCACTAGACAAGAGTGTGGATGTGGCTGTTGGTGTTGCTACTTTTTCCAAAAACACACCCACACTCACAAGTTCCATCATACCTTTCCATTTACCGGACAATAATTTATTCGGGGTTTTGCTTTGAAGATATCAACTACTTGTATTTAATTATTCTGTAATTTTTATTGTATGATAGAACTAAAACCCAAATAAAAACTCCCCAGCATAATTGATAAAAGAAAAATTATATAGTTGATGATGCTTGATCGATTGCTCATATGGCTAAATTGTCTAAGACAAATCAAAGAAAACCAACGAAAGTGCCACACTCATTTCTTGTTCTTTACCCTATAATATTTCTGAATTGATCATAGTCATCTTATCTTGACTTAATGAAGAGAAAAAAAATATTTCCATGTGAAAAATGTTGCTGCGCAAAATAATCAGTGAAATACATTATAAAGCAAGAAATAATAGGATGAAAACGCTCGAGTAAAAACAAATATAAAGGACTGAATGAAAGAAATCTAAGAAAAAGCAAAGAAGCATAAAAAAGAATGAATTTGAACGACAAAATATATTGGTTTAATAATTGAAAAAAAAGGAAAAAAACATGTTGATATGATGATTTATCGTTGCCACATTAAAATTGCTTTTTGGTTTTTGCTTATCATCTACTAAAATTAGCATTAGCATGTTTATGAAATTGTGCAGAAGATTTTACAATGCAGCGAAAATTTCTAGATAGGGTATGAATTCTAGAAGTATGTGATAGACCGTCTATAGAAGCCAGGCAAGCAAAACGCGTTTTTTTTATTCGATACCTATATATCCGATAAACAATTTATACTTTTTTAGTTTGAAAAAATATTACAATTTGCGGATTCGAAATATTTTCGAATCTTTTCGAATCGACTTAGATATTATCTTCAATTCTTTAATGCTCATTTATTTTATTTTATGAATAAAACATTAGATCATTCTATTCATATCTTGTTCTTTCTATATAATGGGTGATGCAAAAGTTTTTGCACAAGTGTCCCTTCATTTTTCATCTACTAAAAGAGGTTTTGGAAAAATGAAAAATACCTATTCATAATCTACATCGAAAGAGCTTTCTAACTGTGTGTTCAAATTTTTTTTTTATCGTGTCTTGCCTCTGAGTACCAATCACATCTTTGGATGGCAGTAAAAAGTAGCTTGTGAAGATCAGATAATGGGCCTGTTCCTAAGCATATGCCAATCCACGTTTTTTTTGCCAAAGAATCTTTTAGAAAAAACAAAAATAGCTTTTCATGTTCTACATTTGAAGAGCTTTCTCACTACGCACTAAAAACTTTTTAATTGACCCTGACTTCCGAGCAGTGGCCGAATCTTTAAAACATACAAAAATTTGATCTAAACAGAGAAAAGAGCTTTTCCTTTCGGATAAACGTAGAACTACTAAGTTGTTACTAGAACTATTTTGGACTATAGACGCTTGTAGAACAGCCAATTCTCTAGAAAACGACGTTTTGAAACAGGTTATATCACAAATAAATTCGAATTTATCGTCATTTCTCCGAACACTATGTTTATTTCGCTGTAAACACTATTTCTCAAAACAAAACCGAGTCTTTGAATAATTTAAACATTTGCTCGGCTGGTGCTACAAAAAAATAATCAACAACACCTCATTTTGTTGAAACAAGTCTGTTCTATAATCTGTTAGGCAAGTCACAGTTTGATCTTTCAATAAAAGTTGTTTTCGTCAAAGTTTGAAAAGATGTACGAACTGTTTTCTTCTTTACACACTACCGTTTAATGCCATTCAAAGATGAGCTTGTTATTCAAAGACAAAGCACGATAATAAAATTTTGAACACATAGTTAGAAAGCTCTTTCGACGTAGATTATGAATAGATATTTTTCCATTTTCCCGAAACGTCTTTTAGTAGATGAAAAATGGAGGGACATTTGTGCAAAAACTTTTGCATCACTCGTTATATTAAATTAGAATTATTTAAACTTACATTGTTGACTTGAAATCCTTCATATTACAAGAAGTATCGATAAACATAAACGCAATACAACAAACTGATAATGAATCTATTGTATAAGCAGATTATAATAGAATATAAATTTGGAAAAAAATATAATATGAATCAGATTAAAGAAGAATAAATGAAAACTGCTAAATAGAATCCGCCGTGTATGGAAAAAAATAAATGCATAAAAATACCTTTACAATATTCTTTTCTGTTTTAACATCTGTAAATAGTTTCTCATCTGCTCAAAAGTCAGTTCAAATATGAATATGTGCTCACATACTCTGTAAATACTGAGCGTGTTGTCTTGAATTGAGCAAATATCAAGTGAAGTCCAACTTTCGAATATGGATCGATAATCAAGAATTGACGAAATCCGATGGATTCCCAATATTAGACAAACAAAGAGCAGAAGGTTTAGTTTTGAACTGGATTTCATTATATTATGAATTGGGCAAGAATAATTCATCACGAAAACAGACCAAAGCTCTAATAGTCGGTACCTATATTATTGACAATAAAGTGCATAATGCGAAAATTGATCGCTTTTGTCAACCCAATTACTTTTTATACAGATCCATAATCTTATTGTGTCTCATATTTGTAGTAGTGCTGCTTTATTGTAACTTATAATTTAACCGCAAAAATAAATAAAATGAACAGAGCACGGTGTGTCACTATTTCTG